>WOVY01010658.1:0-14292 GCA_013436015.1 Rhipicephalus annulatus
GGCGGCGCGGCGGCGGCCGGAAATCGTCCCGCTAATTGAAACGAGTCGTTCGGCGACACCGGTTGAGCTTGTTACGGCGGCCCTTTCGATGGATGCAGTCATCAACTTCAGACCCCCTCGCCCAGCGACACCCCTTGACGAGGAGGAGCCCAACGTTTCGTGCCACATGGCCGTGCAGTGACCACGCTTCAATTTTGAACGTTCACGTGGAACCGTGCGTGCTCGTCACCCTCGCGGGTAATGTGTGATCCGTGGTTGGACGGTGCCCTCTGTACGCGGTCCCCGATCTAGGGATCTGGGAGGACAGACCCTTTATAATGAGCCCCCACGGCTCATTCGGTGTGCTTTTTTTCGAGAAGAGAACCAGGCAGAACAGAGCAGAACCGAGCAGAACCATGTAGAACCAAGCACCATGGAGCGCTATGTTAGGAGTCATGTAGAGGCCTGCCACGTTTGAGGGCTCACCGTGTAGGGAGTTCGCAATGTATATATTGTAAATAAACCTCTTCAAGTCTCTCTTCCTCCTGCCTCGACAACTTCATCCCGGACCTCCGGTGTCTGGAAACCCCGGTCGCAACAACTGGTTGGCAGCGGTGGGATACGAGTCTGCGACGGAGAGCGACATGTACCGGAGGCCAGCCGAAAGCCCTGGAACTCGGCGGGATCGAAGCAGCGTACCACCACCGCACGTAATGGGGTGAGTGCCTGGCTTTGTGCTTGAGATATATCGAGTCTTTTAGCCTAGATTCGTTAAAAGATAGATATAACCAACAACTGCCTGGCCACTGTGGTTGTTATCTCAGCACAAGGCAGCACTGGATGATTATCTGAGCAAGTACGCTAAAGCAGGAAAGCTTAGATGATTCAATAGGAACAAGTGGTAATGTTTCAAAATTTCTAAGGGTACGTTGCGGGTTAAATTTTAGGATGTTGTAAAAAGCAGGAGTGAAAAATTAACAAGAAAAAGTAGAGAGGGATGTTGGCCACGTAGTGCTACTTGGGTGCTTAAGCTTGTGGTCTCCGCTGTGAGATTTGCCAGGCTTCAATTTCTCTAGACCCAGAATTGAAACGCTGGTGGGTTTGTGTTTTGTCACAGCTGAGCCAAAGCAAAGTAGTCGCCATGGATCTTACGAGATTGACAAGAGAGGACCTGCTGAACCTGTGTTGGGATCTGGAGCTAGATTTAATGATGATATGCCTGCTTCTAAACTCCGCGAAGTGATTCTCGAAAGCAATAGTGACAATGAGGAAATCGAGCACTTCGGGAATATGTACTTATTGGACCAGGAGGAGGAAGTACAAAGGGCGCAAAGAAAGGAAAGATGGCGCCAGGAGGAATTGGAAGCTGAGCGCAGGCATGAAGAACATATAAAAAGGATGCAGGAATTAGATGAAGAGATAGAAAGGCTTAATTGTGAATTGGTGGCATTGCAGCAGAGTGGTCAATCCATAGATGTAGCGCACGAACGGTGCGATGTAGCGGCGGTGCCATTTAAGACCGAAGCGAAGGCTACAGGTCAGACATCTGTAGATGAAGTGCACGAACGGTGCGACGTAGCGGCGGTGCCGATTAAGGCCGAAGAGAGGGCTACAGGTCAGAAATTTGCAGATGTACCGCACGAACGGTGCGTTTCAGCAGCGGTGCCGTTTAGGGCCGAAGAGAGTGCTGCGGGTCTGATATCTGTAGATATAGCGGCGGTGCCGTTTGAGGCCAAAGAGAAGGCTAGTGCCTGTAAGGGAATGGAACAGGTTTTAACCCATTCTGAGGGAAAAGAGCTCGCGGTCACAGCAGGGTGTGAGGGTTCCGTGGTGGTGGAAACGAAGTTAAGATTAACAGAGTGTTCCATCGAACCTTGCAGCCCTGTAGACCATGTTGATGAGCGTCAGAGGCGGACGAAAGGCTCCAGGTTTGGCACCAAGGAATGTGCCAAACGGAGAAAGCGTCCGAAAAACAGAAGCGCGGCAAGGCTCGCGATCAGCGCGGCGCGTTTGACGAGGACCTTCAAACGGCGTGGCGGATTTGCGAGAAAAGGCCCGTTGTCTTCTCTGACTGGCTTAAATCGCATGCGTCTGAGCGGCCGGAGAGTAAGGAACAGAAGTGCGCAATCTACGCGGCCGCGGTCTAACGATGAACTGATAGGCAATCATCAGGACTGGGCGCGCGAGATGGCGGAGGAGCATATCGGTGATGAAGAACGTCAGAGTAGGACGAAAGGCTCCCAGGTCCGCACAAAGAAGCGTGCACAGGGGAGAAAGCGTCCGAAGGGCAACAAAAAGGCAAAGCTCGAGATGAGCACAACGCGTTTGAGTAAGGGTTTCAAACGGCGTGGTAAAATCGCGAGAAAAGTGCCGTTGTCATCTCTGACGGGTCTGTATCGTATGCGTCCGAACCGCCGGAAAAGAAAAGCGCATCGTACGCGGCAGTGTTTGAAGGATAGATTGCTAGGCAATTATCCAGACAGTCCGCGCGAAAAATCAGATGAGCATGTGGGTGCTGGTGAGCATCAGAGATGGGCGAAAGGCTCCGTAGACGGCACCAAGAGACGTGCAAAACGGAGAAAGCGCCGTAAAAACAGGCAGGCAAAAATCGCGACGCGTTTGAGGAATGTATTCAAATGGCGGAGCGAAATTTCAAGAAAGTTGCCGTATCGCAAGCGTCCAAGCGGCCAGAGAACAAAGAAAAGAGAAGCGCATTGTGTGCGTAAGTGGTCGAGGGGCAAGAGACCCTTCCGTTGTTCTCGCGGTGCATTGGACGGGGTGCGGGGCAAAAGAGTCGGTGGTTTTCGAGGGGCAGGAAGCGACAGCAAGTCGGCTTCGAGGAACGTCGCGGGGTTCGGTAGCAGGGCGATTGACGCGTGTTGTAGACCCCGCTTCTCGAGAAAATCGTTTCCGGGCGCGACCACCGCGAGTTCGACTCAGAGTTGTTGCGAACAGCTGTTAGCCTCTCGGAAAACGTCGATCGGGACTGTTGAAAGGAACATTTTGTTTGTTTTTGTGATTTTGTAAATAACTCGTTTGTACTTTGTTTCGTTAGCGCTCTATCATTTTGGTAGCCTATATGCGTTGTATAGATCTATTGGAAGGATAGTGACACGCATTAGAGCGTACAGAATTAGGCGTTTTGTCATCGGCACCGGAGTTGGTTTGTATGCGTCCGAGCCGCCGGACAAACGAAAATAAAAAAAAAAAGCACGTTGGGTAGAAGAAGGCAGACCCTTTCGTCGCTCTATCGACGGCATGTTTGATGGACTGCGGGAGTGCGAGGGTACTCAGCGAGAGTAAGAACGCAGGTTGTCAGCGCAGAGCTTTGCGGGGGTCGGAGGCGAAAGCGAATGGGTTTTGCCATTGTTCCATTTCCCGTTCGCCTAAGAAAGACCCACAGGACGCGACACCGCGCGTTAGTCCCAAAAAGGAGTAGACATCCGTGAGCTTTTTGACGATGGTCATTAGTGGATTTATTTTGTTTTGAAATTTGCTTTTGACTGTTTAAGTTGTTTTGGATTTTAATGTGTTTTTTAAGAATCTCGTCTACCAAATAGTGTTTAGGTAACACATTTTTTGGTTTTGTTCATTTCTTGGGCGTTGTACGTTTAGCTAGGTAAGCGTTGTGCGATTGCATAAACGACACGCATAGGAGCCTGCGTCATGGTAGATACGTGTAAATGAGCAGGAGCAACGTTATGAACTAATTATGACTGAGCGTAGAGACGCAAAGTTATTGCTTGCGAGATTTTTCAGGATTCATGCGAAACTTTTTTTGTTGTTCATTTAATGTTTTGTTCGCATGTGTCCGGTGTGTAAGAAAAGCTAGCTCGTGAGTTTATATGTATGCTTTTGTGGAAAGTGGCAACAGCAAGGGGAACGGTTAGGTGGTATCTCCTCCAGGCAGGCGCACTGTGATGTGCGTTTGCGGATGTATAATAAAGAGGTTCCTAATGCAGGTGCAGCACGGCAGTTATGCTTTCGTCTTCTCAAGAGGAATTGACGACTGGCTTTGGCGGCACTAAATTTCGGGAACTAAAAGATAGCGTGAAGTAAAATGCTTCATTTTATGAGTATGATACCTGGTGGGTTACGGCGGATTACTCACGCAGGCACTCGGGTATGCCACGGTGAGCGCCATCACTTGACAATTAGTTTTCTTGAAAGCAGTTTGATGGGAAGATTATTATCGGATCGGGATTAGGAGTTTTGGTGAAACCTCAGAGAAACGTCCCGATTGCTGCTTTGTGTTTGGTAATACTGCTTAAGTAAGGTTGCTTTGGATAATTTGTCGGACTCGACGTGTCTCAGTGCGGGGCAGGGTGCTCTCCCGTGCCTGTGGTGGTGTGTATGAATGCTTTTCCCAGAGGGGAGCCACAAGGAACGAGAGGGAAAGAGTCCTTGGCTGAGCGTCATCAGCAGTGGCCTGGAAGACAGCACTACACAGCGACACTTCGAGCAACCTGTGCAGCTGGTCACCCTCAGGTCGCTTCTCCCGCCGGCGGACGAGCTGTGTTGTGACCGGCGCCGGAGCTGAAGAGGGAGCGGCGCTCCTTTAATCTTCAAAACCAAACCGAACGACCGGCTGCCTACTGTTAGGACCGGCGCCAGGTCTGACCATGGATCGGCGTTCCTTTTTGATGTTCCTTTTTAGTCCCGCCAAACGGGTTGGCGGCCTGTGTCCGCCATGTATTGTTCCCCCCCCCATGGCCGGAGGTGGCGGCGTCTTGCCGCACGACACCGTGAGCAGTTCGGGAGACCACAAGTGCAAGCTTCTTCTTTGGAAGATGACGGCGGCGGCGGCGGCCGGAAATCGTCCCCGCTAATTGAACGAGTCCGTTCGGGCGACCATTTGAAGCTTGTTTACGGCGGCCCTTTCGATGGATGCAGTCATCAAACTTCAGACCCCTCGCCCAGCTGACACCACTGACGAGGAGGAGCCACGTTCGTGCCACATGGCCGTGCAGTGACCACGCTTCAATTTTGAACGTTCACGTGGACCGTGCGGTGCTCGTCACCCTCGCGGGTTAATGTGTGATCCGTGGTTGGACGGTGCCCTCTGTACGCGGTCCCCGATCTAGGGATCTGGGGAGGACCAGACCCTTTATAATGAGCCCCCCACGGCTCATTCGGTGTGCTTTTTTTCGAGAAGAGAACCAGGCAGAACAGAGCAGAACCGAGCAGAACCATGGTAGAACCAAGCACCATGGAGCGCTATGTTAGGAGTCATGTAGAGGCCTGCCACGTTTGAGGGCTCACCGTGTAGGGAGTTTCGCAATGTATATATTGTAAATAAACCCCTCTTCAAGTCTCTCTTCCTCCTGCCTCGACAACTTCATCCCGGACCTCCGGTGTCTGGAAACCCCGGTCGCAACAACTGGTTGGCAGCGGTGGGATACGAGTCTGCGACGGAGGAGCGACATGTACCGGAGGCCAGCCGAAAGCCCTGGGAACTCGGCGGGGATCGAGCAGCGTACCACCACCGCACGTAATGGGGTGAGTGCCTGGCTTTGTGCTTGAGATATATCGAGTCTTTTAGCCTAGATTCGTTTAAAAGATAGATATAACCAACAACTGCCTGGCCACTGTGGTTGTTATCTCAGCACAAGCAGCACTGGATGATTATCTGAGCAAGTACGCTAAAGCAGGAAGCTTAGATGATTCAATAGGAACAAGTTGTAATGTTTCAAAATTTCTAAGGGTACGTTGCGGGTTAAATTTTAGGATGTTGTAAAAAGCAGGAAGTGAAAAATTAACAAGAAAAAGTAGAGAGGGATGTTGGCCACGTAGTGCTACTTGGGTTGCTTAAGCTTGTGGTCTCCGCTGTGGAGATTTGCCAGGCTTCAATTTTCTCTAGACCCAGAATTGAAACGCTGGTGGGGTTTGTGTTTTGTCACAGCTGAGCCAAAGCAAAGTAGTCGCCATGGATCTTACGAGATTGACGAGAGAGGACCTGCTGAACCTGTGTTGGGATCTGGAAGCTAGATTTTAATGATGATATGCCTGCTTCTAAACTCCGCGAAGTGATTCTCGAAAGCAATGTGCCAATGAGGAAATCGAGCACTTCGGGAATATGTACTTATTGGACCAGGAGGAGGAAGTACAAAGGGCGCAAATGAAAGGAAAGATGGCGCCAGGAGGAATTGGAAGCTGAGCGCAGGCATGAAGAACATATAAAAAGGAGCAGGAATTAGATGAAAGAGATAGAAAGGCTTAATTGTGAATTGGTGGCATTGCGCAGAGTGGTCAATCCATAGATGTAGCGCACGAACGGTGCGATGTAGCGGCTGGTGCCATTTAAGACCGAAGCGAAGGCTACAGGTCAGACATCTGTAGATGAAGTGCACGAACGGTGCGACGTAAGCGGCGGTGCCGATTAGGCCCGAAGAGAGGGCTACAGGTCAGAAATTTGCAGATGTACCGCACGAACGGTTGCGTTTTCAGCAGCGGTGCCGTTTAGGCCGAAGAGAGTGCTGCGGGTCTGATATCTGTAGATATAGCGGCGGTGCCGTTTGAGGCCAAAGAGAAGGCTAGTGCCCTGTAAGGGAATGGAACAGGTTTTAACCCATTCTGAGGGAAAAGAGCTCGCGGTCACAGCAGGGTGTGAGGGTTCCGTGGTGGTGGAAACGAAGTTAAGATTAACAGAGTGTTCCATCGAACCTTGCAGCCCTGTAGACCATGTTGATGAGCGTCAGAGGCGGGACGAAAGGCTCCAGGTTTTGGCACCAAGGAATGTGCCAAACGGAGAAAGCGTCCGAAAAACAGAAGCGCGGCAAGGCTCGCGATCACGCGCGGCGCGTTTAACGAGGACCTTCAAACGGCGTGGCGGATTTGCGAGAAAAGGCCCGTTGTCTTCTCTGACTGGCTTAAATCGCATGCGTCTGAGCGGCCGGAGAGTAAGGAACAGAAGTGCGCAATCTACGCGGCCGCGGTCTAACGATGAACTGATAGGCAATCATCAGGACTGGGCGCGCGAGATGGCGGAGGAAGCATATCGGTGATGAAGAACGTCAGAGTAGGACGAAAGGCTCCCAGGTCCGCACAAAGAAGCGTGCACAGGGGAGAAAGCGTCCGAAGGGCAACAAAAAGGCAAAGCTCGAGATGAGCACAACGCGTTTGAGTAAGGGTTTCAAACGGCGTGGTAAAATCGCGAGAAAAGTGCCGTTTGTCATCTCTGACGGGTCTGTATCGTATGCGTCCGAACCGCCGGAAAAGAAAAGCGCATCGTACGCGGCAGTGTTTTGAAGGATAGATTGCTAGGCAATTATCCAGACAGTCCGCGCGAAAAAATCAGATGAGCATGTGGGTGCTGGTGAGCATCAGAGATGGGCGAAAGGCTCCGTAGACGGCACCAAGAGACGTGCAAAACGGAGAAAGCGCCGTAAAAAACAGGCAGGCAAAAAATCGCGACGCGTTTGAGGAATGTATTCAAATGGCGGAGCGAAATTTCAAGAAGTTGCCGTATCGCAAGCGTCCAAGCGGGCCAGAGAACAAAGAAAAGAGAAGCGCATTGTGTGCGTAAGTGGTCGAGGGGCAAGAGAACCCTTCCGTTGTTCTCGCGGTGCATTGGACGGGGTGCGGGGGCAAAGAGTCGGTGGTTTCGAGGGGCAGGAAGCGACAGCAAGTCGGCTTCGAGGAACGTCGCGGGGTTCGGTAGCAGGGCGATTGACGCGTGTTGTAGACCCCGCTTCTCGAGAAAATCGTTCCGGGCGCGACCACCGCGAGTTCGACTCAGAGTTGTTGCGAACAGCTGTTAGCCTCTCGGAAAACGTCGACTCGGGACTGTTGAAAGGAACATTTTGTTTGTTTTTGTGATTTTGTAAATAACTCGTTTGTACTTTGTTTTCGTTAGCGCTCTATCATTTTGGTAGCCTATATGCGTTGTATAGATCTATTGGAAGGATAGTGACACGCATTAGAGCGTACAGAATTAGGGCGTTTGTCCATCGGCACCGGAGTTGGTTTGTATGCGTCCGAGCCGCCGGACAAAACGAAAAAAAAAAAAAAGCACGTTGGGTAGAAAGGCAGACCCTTTCGTCGCTTCTATCGACGGCATGTTTGATGGACTGCGGGAGTGCGAGGTACTCAGCGAGAGTAAGAACGCAGGTTGTCAGCGCAGAGCTTTGCGGGGGTCGGAGGCGAAGCGAATGGGTTTTGCATTGTTTCCATTTCCCGTTCGCCTAGAAAGACCCACAGGACGCGACAAACCGCGCGGTTTAGTCCCAAAAAGGAGTAGACATCCGGTGAGCTTTTGACGATGGTCATTAGTGGATTTATTTGTTTTGAAATTTGCTTTTGACTGTTTAAGTTGTTTTGGATTTTAATGTGTTTTTTAAGAATCTCGTCTACCAAATAGTGTTTAGGTAACACATTTTTTGGTTTGTTCATTTCTTGGGGCGTTGTACGTTTAGCTAAGGTAAGCGTTGTGCGATTGCATAAACGACACGCATAGGAGCCTGCGTCATGGTAGATACGTGTAAATGAGCAGGAGCAACGTTATGAACTAATTATGACTGAGCGTAGAGACGCAAAGTTATTGCTTGCGAGGATTTTCAGGATTCATGCGAAACTTTTTTTGTTGTTCATTTAATGTTTTGTTCGCATGTGTCCGGTGTGTAAGAAAAGCTAGCTCGTGAGTTTATATGTATGCTTTGTGAAAGTGGCAACAGCAAGGGAACGGTTAGGTGGTATCTCCTCCAGGCAGCGCACTGTGATGTGCGTTTGCGGATGTATAATAAAGAGTTTCCTAATGCAGGTGCAGCACGGCAGTTATGCTTTCGTCTTCTCAAAGAGGAATTGAACGACTGGCTTTGGGGCGGCACTAAATTTCGGAACTAAAAGATAGCGTGAAGTAAAATGCTTCATTTTATGAGATATAAATACCTGGTGGGTTACGGCGGATTACTCACGCAGGCACTCCGGGTATGCCACGGTGAGCGCATCACTTGACAGTTAGTTTTCTTGAAAGCAGTTTTGATGGAAGATTATTATCGGATCGGGATTAGGAGTTTTGGTGAAACCTCAGAGAAAACGTCCCGAGTGCTGCTTTGTGTTTGTAATACTGCTTAAGTAAGGTTGCTTTTTGGATTATTTGTCGGACTCGACGTGTCCCTCAGTGCGGGCAGGGGTGCTCTCCCGTGCCTGTGGTGGTGTGTAATGAATGCTTTTCCCCAGAGGGGAAGCCACAAGGAACGAGAGGGGAAGAAAGAGTCCTTGGCTGAGCGTCATCAGCAGTGGCCTGGAAGACAGCACTACACAGCGACACTTCGAGCAACCTGTGCAGCTGGTCACCCTCAGGTCGCTTCTCCCGCCGGCGGACGAGCTGTTGTGACCGGCGCCGGAGCTGAAGAGGGAGCGGCGCTCCTTTAATCTTCAAACCAAACCGAACGACCGGCTGCCTACTGTTAGGACCGGCGCCAGGTCTGACAATGGATCGGCGTTCCTTTTGATGTTCCTTTTTAGTCGCCAAACGGGTTGGCGGCCTGTGTCCGCCATGTATTGTTCCCCCCTGGCCGGAGGGTGCGGCGTCTTGCCGCCACGACACCGTGAGCAGTTCGGGAGACCACAAGTGCAGCTTCTTCTTTGGAAGATGACGGCGGCGGCGGCGGCCGGAAATCGTCCCGCTAATTGAACGAGTCGTTCGGCGACCATTTGAAGCTTGTTTACGGCGGCCCTTTCGATGGATGCAGTCATCAACTTCAGACCCCTCGCCCAGCGACACCCCTTGACGAGGAGGAGCCACGTTCGTGCCACATGGCCGTGCAGTGACCACGCTTCAATTTTGAACGTTCACGTGGACCGTGCGTGCTCGTCACCCTCGCGGGTAATGTGTGATCCGTGGTTGGACGGTGCCCTCTGTACGCGGTCCCCGATCTAGGGATCTGGGGAGGACAGACCCTTTATAATGAGCCCCCACGGCTCATTCGGTGTGCTTTTTTTCGAGAAGAGAACCAGGCAGAACAGAGCAGAACCGAGCAGAACCATGTAGAACCAAGCACCATGGAGCGCTATGTTAGGAGTCATGTAGAGGCCTGCCACGTTTGAGGGCTCACCGTGTAGGGAGTTCGCAATGTATATATTGTAAATAAACCCTCTTCAAGTCTCTCTTCCTCCTGCCTCGACAACTTCATCCCGGACCTCCGGTGTCTGGAAACCCCGGTCGCAACATGGGACTCGCCCGAGCACTGGACGGGACACCTGTGCTCGTGCAATGACCTCCGGCAGTCCGCGTGCAGTCCGGAGGGCCGGCGTGCAGGTCTGCACAATTGATGGCTGCCTCCAGCCAACACCCCCCAGACTGCCCCACCGCAGGCGCTGCATGCCTGGTGAGCCCCGTCCGAAATTGACCGGGCACGTTCGTCCTCAAGCGCGTCAGTCACAGTCGCAGCGTCCTTGGAAGCCTGGCCGTTGTTGATGGCTGGCGGCCTCAACCTCAGCTGCGCGAAACTGCGAGGACGATGCTGTCGCTGCTGGCAGGACGCACAGAGCGTTGTGGCTGGTAGAGAGTTTCTTTCGTACATCAGGCTGAAAGGTTCCGCGACCGGGAGGTGAATAGCATGCGGATGGACGTCAGCGCCAGACTCCGAGGCGTGCGGCCAGGTAGCCGTCGTGGAGTCGGGTAGGGCCATGGTGTGACGTGCCGTAGATTTCACGGAAGACGCGCAGGTGGCAGGCACGTGTGATGAAGCTCTGCACGGGGGCTCTGAGGGAATGTACCTCCTTAGGGAAGGTCAGTCGCAGTGGGGGAGTCTTCTACCTCGCGGTCGTGATCAGGTGCAGGAGTGGATGTTTCTGCGACTGGATCAGGTGTAGAAGTAGTCGAAGCCGGGGGTACCGAGGGAGCGGCAATGGAGGGCTGCGGACCGGTTCGTACCTTGCTCTGCGACGCCTGGGAAACGGCCTGGTGTGGGTAAACGGAAGCGGACGGTATGTGAGGACATGTCTGGCAAGCACCGCCGAGCAGTGGTCATCGTAAGGCTGCTGGCTGGAGGTTGAAGTGCCATAGAGATCACGCAACTCTACCGGAAGGGCGTCTTGAAGAATGGCGTGCATCAGCGGCTGGTCCGTGACGCCATTCAACGCGAGAACGGCATCGAGCTGCATGAACCATACCTTGCGGTAGGTCGATTGGAACGGCGGCACTGGCGGGCAGAGTTGCGGAACATGGCCGCGGGCCGCTCGGCGAAGGGCGTGTTCTCCGGGTCACCAATGTAGCGGGAGAAGAAAACGAGACGGCGGCCACGTGGTCGTGTCGTTCTCTCGCCACTTTATTCCACGCCTGAAGCGGAGCCGCGGTGGCTGTCCACGTCCCAACCGCCAGGCCAGAAGCCCGTTCTGATTCTCGCGCAGCTCGAGCTAGCACCAGCTGCGCGAGAGGCGCGCGCGGTGATAAAGAAAATGATGGTGATGATGATGGCACTACATATCCTAGGCGACAAGACATACAAGACAAGAAGAGGTTGACGGGTGGGTTTCGCCATGGGCACGGTGCTCGTCCGCTCCTCTACATTTAGGTGCCGTGAAACCTGGAAGGAAAGACCTTTGGAGGTGATACGGAGCGGACTTCAAGAATTTCGACCGCAGCGTACCCTCGAGGACTCTGTGAAGCCGCCAAGGCTAAAGCTGATGTGGGAGGCCTAACCACTGCCGAGACCTTAAAGCGCGACTCCGGTTGCAACTGAGACCACTAGGAGGACTAATGGACTGACATTAGTACAGGCATCGTAAGGAGGTTCGCGAGGCGGGAGCCCTAACGTCTACTTTGGCTCCGTGCTGACTCGCCCTTCACGACGACGGCCCGATATTCACAAGGCAAGGCTGTCCATAGTGAACGAAGTACATCTTGGCAGTGCAGCCCTGTGAGTACAAGCACCATCTGGAGGCCCACGACACGGGAGTCCTCACACTCTTCTCCGGCTCAGTACCGACTCACCCTTCCCGACGATGGTCCGATATGCACAATTTACGAAGAATGACAGTCCGACAAGTGAGAGATATTCGTTGTGCGAACCTTCTGCATTGGATGCCATGACAACTCCGACTTCGCCTCGTGACACGCCTGCCAGTGACTTCTCACGTTTCCGACACTGGACCGAATCATGGAGGCGCTCTGCGAAAGGCGGAGTCATACAACGCAAGGCCGTCACGCAGGTCATCGCGGACGTCGAACGTCTTCGGCAATCGGATTGCCCACCAATCTGTGAGTTACGACGTATTCACCGAGTTTTGATTGAGCAATACGAGGAACTCAGAAGAATCGACCAGGAATTGAGGATGCAGTTGACATCAATGATTTGGAAGCCGATATGGAGGAGGCGGAAGTTTACGAGCGTCAGATAATTCTAGCGAAAGTCAGAACCGAATATAAAATCACCGACGCATTAAAGCTACGAGGCTCGTTTGGAGACAACAAGACTACGGATTAAAATAAAAACAGAAAGAAAGGCACTCTCTGCGTCTTCGTCACCACCATCGAGCCAAGGCCTATTAGACAGCAATCTTGTAGCACAGATGCCAGTCGAGTCAGCCTCAGAACATACTGTTGAGCGTGGTGGAAGCCAATCGATCAGGACCTTCACCGAAGTAACGACCATCAAGGAGCCTGCGCAGAACAACCGCTACTTACAAGGATCCGGCCCACGCCTGCAGAGCTGTCGTCTGCGTACCATACCCATAAACCTGTTGTCAAGACATCTACACACAACTTCGGTGTTCGAGGTGGAAGGCATTCCCATAATTGAAAAGGAGGAAGACTTTGTAGACCCAAAGGGCCACCCGCTAGATGTTGAGGATACGTCCAAGCTAAGGCTGGCAGATTTAGAAGTTGTAAAATCCTCATTGCCCTGCGTACAAGTACCCGATGGAGGAAAGTCAAGGTCAATTCTCAAAGCGACAACAAACAGAAGAAACAAAAGGCCATGACGACACAAGGGCCAGCTCCTTGCGCTGCTGAAAGCTTAGGTTCTTCGACAAGGCTACAGAAGGCAACAATGAAGGACGGCGTGCAACGAACATCTTATTTCCTTCAAAGTTGGTAAATGAGGACACAGCGCAACAGCGGCGAATGAGAGAGACCAGACGAAGGCGAAAGTAGAAGGGTTATAAGGTATGTAGCAACGAACAGAAAGCAATGAAAAAGGCTCATCAAGTATAGCTACAAGAGATCTTCCTGGAATAGTTTTATCTGCGAATTTTCATGCCAAGGAGCTTGATCACCGACAATGCAGGTTCATTGAGGTCAACGTGTTCAGAAGCACGAGTGTGGAACAAGCGCCGAAGCACCGCTGGAAAAGCAGACGCGATTTGATATCACGGATTTTCCGACATGGACTGACCTGGACTAATACAAGTACTCTTGAACAGCGTGTGCTTCGAACTTTGTGTTGTTGGTGTTCTTCATCAAATATTGTTAATGCGGGGGCCGCGGAGGATGTTTAAGTATTGTGTGAACGACGAAGGTAGTCCCTATCATCATAGGGAACTACACCGGTGTTCGGAATAAAGAAGAGGTTGACGGGTGGGCTTCGCCATGGGCACGGCGGCCTCGTCCTTTCCTCAACAGTAGGCTCTAAACTCTGTGCCACAAACAGTGACGACTAAAAGTTGTTTTCGATTCGAATATTTATTCAACATAACAAACTTCATAAAATATGCAACCAAAACAAAGACACTAAAGCAAGATAATGTAACAAAAAAGAATTATCTGCGCGGAGAACTCTAGCAGCTTTTCCGCCTTGAACAACTTGTGTGCTCCTTGGCACTGGATTTCTGCCGCCGGCCGCTTCACACTCTGGCGCGCCCCATGTACGCTGCCATGTATCGCTAGTTTCACACTTTCACGGGTGTCACCACCGACGCGAACAGGGCACACACGACGGCACAGGAAGCTTCTTAGAGGTGCCGAGGCGAAGCAGCTCCGCTGTTGAACGCAAGGCACAGGGCTGCGGAAGTTGCTCGTCATCATCGTACCGTCATCATCGCTGCAACTAAGCGACCTTGGGTGTGCCGATCTTGCTTCCCTGTTCGGACGACGACGGCGACGACGAAACTCCCGTCTCGTGCGCCGGGTCAGAGCCACCGTCATCCGCGTGCCGATGGACGCCCGTTACGCGACAATGCTATAACCGACTCGACGCGGTCGGCGTCGATTTCGAGTGGATCAGCTGAACTGCTGCATAGCGTGGCCTCTGAGATCGGGGATCTTTGGTGCCACACCATGATCTCGGAGTCTCGCTGCATGTAGGCTAGTATGGGCGCGTTGTCAGCCCGCGACGTGGTGATGGCACGATGCCGAGCGAGCACCCGCTTGCC
>WOVY01010659.1:0-34045 GCA_013436015.1 Rhipicephalus annulatus
TAAGCCAAACGACGAGTGTGGACAACACTCTTATGCGCATATTGGCGTCACGTAGCACGTGAACTTATTATGAGCGGGCAGCTGATTAATTGTCCCTCTTTATACAACCTAAACACACCAAGTCTGCCAGTACGAGACCCTCGTTCAATGAAATAAGGAAAGAAGTGTATACCTAAGGGCTCGTTTTTCCGTGTTTTAACACAATATTAATGAGATATAACAGACAGTAATGCCAAGGAATGTACAGGGAAGTTATTAAAACCAATGGAATGTAAATAAGAAGAAAGAAAAGTGGATGAAAAATTACCAACTGTGAGCAGGAATCGAACCTACGACCTTCGAATTACGCGTTCGATGCTCTAACCACTGAGCTATCACAGCGGCCCTCCCTCCATCCACTTTTTTGGGTTTATCTGTGAATTTAGAAGTAGGAGTGACAGTCAGCGCCATCTATAAGCCAAACGACGAGTGTGAAAACACTCTTATGCGCATGTTTGGCGTCACGTAGCACGTGAACTTATTATGAGCGGGCAGCTGATTATTGTCCCTCTTATACAACCTAAACACACCAAGTCTGCCAGTACGAGACCCTCGTTCAATGAATAAGAGGAAAGAAGTGTATACCTAAGGCTCGTTTTTTCCGTGTTTTAAACACAATATAATGAGATAATAACAGACAGTAATGCCAAGGCTGTACAGGGGAAGTTATTAAAACCAATGGAAATGTATATATGAATAAGAAAGAAAAGTGGAGAAAAATTACCAACTTTGAGCAGTGAATCAAACCTACGACCTTCGAATTACGCCGTTCGATGCTCTAACCACTGAGCTATCACAGCGGTGCCCTCCCTCCATCCACTTTTTTGGGTTATCTGTGAATTTAGAAGTAGGAGTGACAGTCAGCCGCCATCTATAAGCCAAACGACGAGTGTGACAACACTCTTATGCGCATATTTGGCGTCACGTAGCACGTGAACTTATTATGAGGGGCAGCTGATTAATTGTCCCTCTTTATACAACCTAAACACACCAAGTCTGCCAGTACGAGACCCTCGTTCAATGAAATAAGGGAAAGAAGTGTATACCTAAGGGCTCGTTTTTCCGTGTTTTAAACACAATATTAATGAGATATAACAGACAGTAATGCCAAGGAATGTACAGGGGAAGTTATTAAAACCAATGGAATGTAAATAAGAAGAAAGAAAAGTGGATGAAAAAATTACCAACTGTGAGCAGGAATCGAACCTACGACCTTCGAATTACGCGTTCGATGCTCTAACCACTGAGCTATCACAGCGGCCCTCCCTCCATCCACTTTTTTGGGTTTATCTGTGAATTTAGAAGTAGGAGTGACAGTCAGCGCCATCTATAAGCCAAACGACGAGTGTGAAAACACTCTTATGCGCATGTTTGGCGTCACGTAGCACGTGAACTTATTATGAGCGGGCAGCTGATTAATTGTCCCTCTTATACAACCTAAACACACCAAGTCTGCCAGTACGAGACCCTCGTTCAATGAAATAAGGGAAAGAAGTGTATACCTAAGGGCTCGTTTTTCCGTGTTTTAACACAATATAATGAGATATAACAGACAGTAATGCCAAGGAATGTACAGGGAAGTTATTAAACCAATGGAATGTAAATAAGAAGAAAGAAAAGTGGATGAAAAAATTACCAACTGTGAGCAGGAATCGAACCTACGACCTTCGAATTACGCGTTCGATGCTCTAACCACTGAGCTATCACAGCGGCCCTCCCTCCATCCACTTTTTGGGTTTATCTGTGAATTTAGAAGTAGGAGTGACAGTCAGCGCCATCTATAAGCCAAACGACGAGTGTGAAAACACTCTTATGCGCATGTTTGGCGTCACGTAGCACGTGAACTTATTATGAGCGGGCAGCTGATTAATTGTCCCTCTTATACAACCTAAACACACCAAGTCTGCCAGTACGAGACCCTCGTTCAATGAAATAAGGGAAAGAAGTGTATACCTAAGGGCTCGTTTTTCCGTGTTTTAACACAATATTAATGAGATATAACAGACAGTAATGCCAAGGAATGTACAGGGGAAGTTATTAAAACCAATGGAATGTAAATAAGAAGAAAGAAAAGTGGATGAAAAAATTACCAACTGTGAGCAGGAATCGAACCTACGACCTTCGAATTACGCGTTCGATGCTCTAACCACTGAGCTATCACAGCGGCCCTCCCTCCATCCACTTTTTTGGGTTTATCTGTGAATTTAGAAGTAGGAGTGACAGTCAGCGCCATCTATAAGCCAAACGACGAGTGTGAAACACTCTTATGCGCATGTTTGGCGTCACGTAGCACGTGAACTTATTATGAGCGGGCAGCTGATTAATTGTCCCTCTTATACAACCTAAACACACCAAGTCTGCCAGTACGAGACCCTCGTTCAATGAAATAAGGGAAAGAAGTGTATACCTAAGGGCTCGTTTTTCCGTGTTTTAACACAATATTAATGAGATATAACAGACAGTAATGCCAAGGAATGTACAGGGGAAGTTATTAAAACCAATGGAATGTAAATAAGAAGAAAGAAAAGTGGATGAAAAAATTACCAACTGTGAGCAGGAATCGAACCTACGACCTTCGAATTACGCGTTCGATGCTCTAACCACTGAGCTATCACAGCGGCCCTCCCTCCATCCACTTTTTTGGGTTTATCTGTGAATTTAGAAGTAGGAGTGACAGTCAGCGCCATCTATAAGCCAAACGACGAGTGTGAAAACACTCTTATGCGCATGTTTGGCGTCACGTAGCACGTGAACTTATTATGAGCGGGCAGCTGATTAATTGTCCCTCTTATACAACCTAAACACACCAAGTCTGCCAGTACGAGACCCTCGTTCAATGAAATAAGGGAAAGAAGTGTATACCTAAGGGCTCGTTTTTCCGTGTTTTAACACAATATTAATGAGATATAACAGACAGTAATGCCAAGGAATGTACAGGGGAAGTTATTAAAACCAATGGAATGTAAATAAGAAGAAAGAAAAGTGGATGAAAAATTACCAACTGTGAGCAGGAATCGAACCTACGACCTTCGAATTACGCGTTCGATGCTCTAACCACTGAGCTATCACAGCGGCCCTCCCTCCATCCACTTTTTTGGGTTTATCTGTGAATTTAGAAGTAGGAGTGACAGTCAGCGCCATCTATAAGCCAAACGACGAGTGTGAAAACACTCTTATGCGCATGTTTGGCGTCACGTAGCACGTGAACTTATTATGAGCGGGCAGCTGATTAATTGTCCCTCTTATACAACCTAAACACACCAAGTCTGCCAGTACGAGACCCTCGTTCAATGAAATAAGGGAAAGAAGTGTATACCTAAGGGCTCGTTTTTCCGTGTTTTAACACAATATTAATGAGATATAACAGACAGTAATGCCAAGGAATGTACAGGGGAAGTTATTAAAACCAATGGAATGTAAATAAGAAGAAAGAAAAGTGGATGAAAAAATTACCAACTGTGAGCAGGAATCGAACCTACGACCTTCGAATTACGCGTTCGATGCTCTAACCACTGAGCTATCACAGCGGCCCTCCCTCCATCCACTTTTTTGGGTTTATCTGTGAATTTAGAAGTAGGAGTGACAGTCAGCGCCATCTATAAGCCAAACGACGAGTGTGAAAACACTCTTATGCGCATGTTTGGCGTCACGTAGCACGTGAACTTATTATGAGCGGGCAGCTGATTAATTGTCCCTCTTATACAACCTAAACACACCAAGTCTGCCAGTACGAGACCCTCGTTCAATGAAATAAGGGAAAGAAGTGTATACCTAAGGGCTCGTTTTTCCGTGTTTTAACACAATATTAATGAGATATAACAGACAGTAATGCCAAGGAATGTACAGGGGAAGTTATTAAAACCAATGGAATGTAAATAAGAAGAAAGAAAAGTGGATGAAAAAATTACCAACTGTGAGCAGGAATCGAACCTACGACCTTCGAATTACGCGTTCGATGCTCTAACCACTGAGCTATCACAGCGGCCCTCCCTCCATCCACTTTTTTGGGTTTATCTGTGAATTTAGAAGTAGGAGTGACAGTCAGCGCCATCTATAAGCCAAACGACGAGTGTGAAAACACTCTTATGCGCATGTTTGGCGTCACGTAGCACGTGAACTTATTATGAGCGGGCAGCTGATTAATTGTCCCTCTTATACAACCTAAACACACCAAGTCTGCCAGTACGAGACCCTCGTTCAATGAAATAAGGGAAAGAAGTGTATACCTAAGGGCTCGTTTTTCCGTGTTTTAACACAATATTAATGAGATATAACAGACAGTAATGCCAAGGAATGTACAGGGGAAGTTATTAAAACCAATGGAATGTAAATAAGAAGAAAGAAAAGTGGATGAAAAATTACCAACTGTGAGCAGGAATCGAACCTACGACCTTCGAATTACGCGTTCGATGCTCTAACCACTGAGCTATCACAGCGGCCCTCCCTCCATCCACTTTTTTGGGTTTATCTGTGAATTTAGAAGTAGGAGTGACAGTCAGCGCCATCTATAAGCCAAACGACGAGTGTGAAAACACTCTTATGCGCATGTTTGGCGTCACGTAGCACGTGAACTTATTATGAGCGGGCAGCTGATTAATTGTCCCTCTTATACAACCTAAACACACCAAGTCTGCCAGTACGAGACCCTCGTTCAATGAAATAAGGGAAAGAAGTGTATACCTAAGGGCTCGTTTTTCCGTGTTTTAACACAATATTAATGAGATATAACAGACAGTAATGCCAAGGAATGTACAGGGGAAGTTATTAAAACCAATGGAATGTAAATAAGAAGAAAGAAAAGTGGATGAAAAAATTACCAACTGTGAGCAGGAATCGAACCTACGACCTTCGAATTACGCGTTCGATGCTCTAACCACTGAGCTATCACAGCGGCCCTCCCTCCATCCACTTTTTTGGGTTTATCTGTGAATTTAGAAGTAGGAGTGACAGTCAGCGCCATCTATAAGCCAAACGACGAGTGTGAAAACACTCTTATGCGCATGTTTGGCGTCACGTAGCACGTGAACTTATTATGAGCGGGCAGCTGATTAATTGTCCCTCTTATACAACCTAAACACACCAAGTCTGCCAGTACGAGACCCTCGTTCAATGAAATAAGGGAAAGAAGTGTATACCTAAGGGCTCGTTTTTCCGTGTTTTAACACAATATTAATGAGATATAACAGACAGTAATGCCAAGGAATGTACAGGGGAAGTTATTAAAACCAATGGAATGTAAATAAGAAGAAAGAAAAGTGGATGAAAAAATTACCAACTGTGAGCAGGAATCGAACCTACGACCTTCGAATTACGCGTTCGATGCTCTAACCACTGAGCTATCACAGCGGCCCTCCCTCCATCCACTTTTTTGGGTTTATCTGTGAATTTAGAAGTAGGAGTGACAGTCAGCGCCATCTATAAGCCAAACGACGAGTGTGAAAACACTCTTATGCGCATGTTTGGCGTCACGTAGCACGTGAACTTATTATGAGCGGGCAGCTGATTAATTGTCCCTCTTATACAACCTAAACACACCAAGTCTGCCAGTACGAGACCCTCGTTCAATGAAATAAGGGAAAGAAGTGTATACCTAAGGGCTCGTTTTTCCGTGTTTTAACACAATATAATGAGATATAACAGACAGTAATGCCAAGGAATGTACAGGGGAAGTTATTAAAACCAATGGAATGTAAATAAGAAGAAAGAAAAGTGGATGAAAAAATTACCAACTGTGAGCAGGAATCGAACCTACGACCTTCGAATTACGCGTTCGATGCTCTAACCACTGAGCTATCACAGCGGCCCTCCCTCCATCCACTTTTTTGGGTTTATCTGTGAATTTAGAAGTAGGAGTGACAGTCAGCGCCATCTATAAGCCAAACGACGAGTGTGAAAACACTCTTATGCGCATGTTTGGCGTCACGTAGCACGTGAACTTATTATGAGCGGGCAGCTGATTAATTGTCCCTCTTATACAACCTAAACACACCAAGTCTGCCAGTACGAGACCCTCGTTCAATGAAATAAGGGAAAGAAGTGTATACCTAAGGGCTCGTTTTTCCGTGTTTTAACACAATATTAATGAGATATAACAGACAGTAATGCCAAGGAATGTACAGGGGAAGTTATTAAAACCAATGGAATGTAAATAAGAAGAAAGAAAAGTGGATGAAAAAATTACCAACTGTGAGCAGGAATCGAACCTACGACCTTCGAATTACGCGTTCGATGCTCTAACCACTGAGCTATCACAGCGGCCCTCCCTCCATCCACTTTTTTGGGTTTATCTGTGAATTTAGAAGTAGGAGTGACAGTCAGCGCCATCTATAAGCCAAACGACGAGTGTGAAAACACTCTTATGCGCATGTTTGGCGTCACGTAGCACGTGAACTTATTATGAGCGGGCAGCTGATTAATTGTCCCTCTTATACAACCTAAACACACCAAGTCTGCCAGTACGAGACCCTCGTTCAATGAAATAAGGGAAAGAAGTGTATACCTAAGGGCTCGTTTTTCCGTGTTTTAACACAATATTAATGAGATATAACAGACAGTAATGCCAAGGAATGTACAGGGGAAGTTATTAAAACCAATGGAATGTAAATAAGAAGAAAGAAAAGTGGATGAAAAAATTACCAACTGTGAGCAGGAATCGAACCTACGACCTTCGAATTACGCGTTCGATGCTCTAACCACTGAGCTATCACAGCGGCCCTCCCTCCATCCACTTTTTTGGGTTTATCTGTGAATTTAGAAGTAGGAGTGACAGTCAGCGCCATCTATAAGCCAAACGACGAGTGTGAAAACACTCTTATGCGCATGTTTGGCGTCACGTAGCACGTGAACTTATTATGAGCGGGCAGCTGATTAATTGTCCCTCTTATACAACCTAAACACACCAAGTCTGCCAGTACGAGACCCTCGTTCAATGAAATAAGGGAAAGAAGTGTATACCTAAGGGCTCGTTTTTCCGTGTTTTAACACAATATTAATGAGATATAACAGACAGTAATGCCAAGGAATGTACAGGGGAAGTTATTAAAACCAATGGAATGTAAATAAGAAGAAAGAAAAGTGGATGAAAAAATTACCAACTGTGAGCAGGAATCGAACCTACGACCTTCGAATTACGCGTTCGATGCTCTAACCACTGAGCTATCACAGCGGCCCTCCCTCCATCCACTTTTTTGGGTTTATCTGTGAATTTAGAAGTAGGAGTGACAGTCAGCGCCATCTATAAGCCAAACGACGAGTGTGAAAACACTCTTATGCGCATGTTTGGCGTCACGTAGCACGTGAACTTATTATGAGCGGGCAGCTGATTAATTGTCCCTCTTATACAACCTAAACACACCAAGTCTGCCAGTACGAGACCCTCGTTCAATGAAATAAGGGAAAGAAGTGTATACCTAAGGGCTCGTTTTTCCGTGTTTTAACACAATATTAATGAGATATAACAGACAGTAATGCCAAGGAATGTACAGGGGAAGTTATTAAAACCAATGGAATGTAAATAAGAAGAAAGAAAAGTGGATGAAAAAATTACCAACTGTGAGCAGGAATCGAACCTACGACCTTCGAATTACGCGTTCGATGCTCTAACCACTGAGCTATCACAGCGGCCCTCCCTCCATCCACTTTTTTGGGTTTATCTGTGAATTTAGAAGTAGGAGTGACAGTCAGCGCCATCTATAAGCCAAACGACGAGTGTGAAAACACTCTTATGCGCATGTTTGGCGTCACGTAGCACGTGAACTTATTATGAGCGGGCAGCTGATTAATTGTCCCTCTTATACAACCTAAACACACCAAGTCTGCCAGTACGAGACCCTCGTTCAATGAAATAAGGGAAAGAAGTGTATACCTAAGGGCTCGTTTTTCCGTGTTTTAACACAATATTAATGAGATATAACAGACAGTAATGCCAAGGAATGTACAGGGGAAGTTATTAAAACCAATGGAATGTAAATAAGAAGAAAGAAAAGTGGATGAAAAAATTACCAACTGTGAGCAGGAATCGAACCTACGACCTTCGAATTACGCGTTCGATGCTCTAACCACTGAGCTATCACAGCGGCCCTCCCTCCATCCACTTTTTTGGGTTTATCTGTGAATTTAGAAGTAGGAGTGACAGTCAGCGCCATCTATAAGCCAAACGACGAGTGTGAAAACACTCTTATGCGCATGTTTGGCGTCACGTAGCACGTGAACTTATTATGAGCGGGCAGCTGATTAATTGTCCCTCTTATACAACCTAAACACACCAAGTCTGCCAGTACGAGACCCTCGTTCAATGAAATAAGGGAAAGAAGTGTATACCTAAGGGCTCGTTTTTCCGTGTTTTAACACAATATTAATGAGATATAACAGACAGTAATGCCAAGGAATGTACAGGGGAAGTTATTAAAACCAATGGAATGTAAATAAGAAGAAAGAAAAGTGGATGAAAAAATTACCAACTGTGAGCAGGAATCGAACCTACGACCTTCGAATTACGCGTTCGATGCTCTAACCACTGAGCTATCACAGCGGCCCTCCCTCCATCCACTTTTTTGGGTTTATCTGTGAATTTAGAAGTAGGAGTGACAGTCAGCGCCATCTATAAGCCAAACGACGAGTGTGAAAACACTCTTATGCGCATGTTTGGCGTCACGTAGCACGTGAACTTATTATGAGCGGGCAGCTGATTAATTGTCCCTCTTATACAACCTAAACACACCAAGTCTGCCAGTACGAGACCCTCGTTCAATGAAATAAGGGAAAGAAGTGTATACCTAAGGGCTCGTTTTTCCGTGTTTTAACACAATATTAATGAGATATAACAGACAGTAATGCCAAGGAATGTACAGGGGAAGTTATTAAAACCAATGGAATGTAAATAAGAAGAAAGAAAAGTGGATGAAAAAATTACCAACTGTGAGCAGGAATCGAACCTACGACCTTCGAATTACGCGTTCGATGCTCTAACCACTGAGCTATCACAGCGGCCCTCCCTCCATCCACTTTTTTGGGTTTATCTGTGAATTTAGAAGTAGGAGTGACAGTCAGCGCCATCTATAAGCCAAACGACGAGTGTGAAAACACTCTTATGCGCATGTTTGGCGTCACGTAGCACGTGAACTTATTATGAGCGGGCAGCTGATTAATTGTCCCTCTTATACAACCTAAACACACCAAGTCTGCCAGTACGAGACCCTCGTTCAATGAAATAAGGGAAAGAAGTGTATACCTAAGGGCTCGTTTTTCCGTGTTTTAACACAATATTAATGAGATATAACAGACAGTAATGCCAAGGAATGTACAGGGGAAGTTATTAAAACCAATGGAATGTAAATAAGAAGAAAGAAAAGTGGATGAAAAAATTACCAACTGTGAGCAGGAATCGAACCTACGACCTTCGAATTACGCGTTCGATGCTCTAACCACTGAGCTATCACAGCGGCCCTCCCTCCATCCACTTTTTTGGGTTTATCTGTGAATTTAGAAGTAGGAGTGACAGTCAGCGCCATCTATAAGCCAAACGACGAGTGTGAAAACACTCTTATGCGCATGTTTGGCGTCACGTAGCACGTGAACTTATTATGAGCGGGCAGCTGATTAATTGTCCCTCTTATACAACCTAAACACACCAAGTCTGCCAGTACGAGACCCTCGTTCAATGAAATAAGGGAAAGAAGTGTATACCTAAGGGCTCGTTTTTCCGTGTTTTAACACAATATTAATGAGATATAACAGACAGTAATGCCAAGGAATGTACAGGGGAAGTTATTAAAACCAATGGAATGTAAATAAGAAGAAAGAAAAGTGGATGAAAAAATTACCAACTGTGAGCAGGAATCGAACCTACGACCTTCGAATTACGCGTTCGATGCTCTAACCACTGAGCTATCACAGCGGCCCTCCCTCCATCCACTTTTTTGGGTTTATCTGTGAATTTAGAAGTAGGAGTGACAGTCAGCGCCATCTATAAGCCAAACGACGAGTGTGAAAACACTCTTATGCGCATGTTTGGCGTCACGTAGCACGTGAACTTATTATGAGCGGGCAGCTGATTAATTGTCCCTCTTATACAACCTAAACACACCAAGTCTGCCAGTACGAGACCCTCGTTCAATGAAATAAGGGAAAGAAGTGTATACCTAAGGGCTCGTTTTTCCGTGTTTTAACACAATATTAATGAGATATAACAGACAGTAATGCCAAGGAATGTACAGGGGAAGTTATTAAAACCAATGGAATGTAAATAAGAAGAAAGAAAAGTGGATGAAAAATTACCAACTGTGAGCAGGAATCGAACCTACGACCTTCGAATTACGCGTTCGATGCTCTAACCACTGAGCTATCACAGCGGCCCTCCCTCCATCCACTTTTTTGGGTTTATCTGTGAATTTAGAAGTAGGAGTGACAGTCAGCGCCATCTATAAGCCAAACGACGAGTGTGAAAACACTCTTATGCGCATGTTTGGCGTCACGTAGCACGTGAACTTATTATGAGCGGGCAGCTGATTAATTGTCCCTCTTATACAACCTAAACACACCAAGTCTGCCAGTACGAGACCCTCGTTCAATGAAATAAGGGAAAGAAGTGTATACCTAAGGGCTCGTTTTTCCGTGTTTTAACACAATATTAATGAGATATAACAGACAGTAATGCCAAGGAATGTACAGGGGAAGTTATTAAAACCAATGGAATGTAAATAAGAAGAAAGAAAAGTGGATGAAAAATTACCAACTGTGAGCAGGAATCGAACCTACGACCTTCGAATTACGCGTTCGATGCTCTAACCACTGAGCTATCACAGCGGCCCTCCCTCCATCCACTTTTTTGGGTTTATCTGTGAATTTAGAAGTAGGAGTGACAGTCAGCGCCATCTATAAGCCAAACGACGAGTGTGAAAACACTCTTATGCGCATGTTTGGCGTCACGTAGCACGTGAACTTATTATGAGCGGGCAGCTGATTAATTGTCCCTCTTATACAACCTAAACACACCAAGTCTGCCAGTACGAGACCCTCGTTCAATGAAATAAGGGAAAGAAGTGTATACCTAAGGGCTCGTTTTTCCGTGTTTTAACACAATATTAATGAGATATAACAGACAGTAATGCCAAGGAATGTACAGGGGAAGTTATTAAAACCAATGGAATGTAAATAAGAAGAAAGAAAAGTGGATGAAAAAATTACCAACTGTGAGCAGGAATCGAACCTACGACCTTCGAATTACGCGTTCGATGCTCTAACCACTGAGCTATCACAGCGGCCCTCCCTCCATCCACTTTTTTGGGTTTATCTGTGAATTTAGAAGTAGGAGTGACAGTCAGCGCCATCTATAAGCCAAACGACGAGTGTGAAAACACTCTTATGCGCATGTTTGGCGTCACGTAGCACGTGAACTTATTATGAGCGGGCAGCTGATTAATTGTCCCTCTTATACAACCTAAACACACCAAGTCTGCCAGTACGAGACCCTCGTTCAATGAAATAAGGGAAAGAAGTGTATACCTAAGGGCTCGTTTTTCCGTGTTTTAACACAATATTAATGAGATATAACAGACAGTAATGCCAAGGAATGTACAGGGGAAGTTATTAAAACCAATGGAATGTAAATAAGAAGAAAGAAAAGTGGATGAAAAAATTACCAACTGTGAGCAGGAATCGAACCTACGACCTTCGAATTACGCGTTCGATGCTCTAACCACTGAGCTATCACAGCGGCCCTCCCTCCATCCACTTTTTTGGGTTTATCTGTGAATTTAGAAGTAGGAGTGACAGTCAGCGCCATCTATAAGCCAAACGACGAGTGTGAAAACACTCTTATGCGCATGTTTGGCGTCACGTAGCACGTGAACTTATTATGAGCGGGCAGCTGATTAATTGTCCCTCTTATACAACCTAAACACACCAAGTCTGCCAGTACGAGACCCTCGTTCAATGAAATAAGGGAAAGAAGTGTATACCTAAGGGCTCGTTTTTCCGTGTTTTAACACAATATTAATGAGATATAACAGACAGTAATGCCAAGGAATGTACAGGGGAAGTTATTAAAACCAATGGAATGTAAATAAGAAGAAAGAAAAGTGGATGAAAAATTACCAACTGTGAGCAGGAATCGAACCTACGACCTTCGAATTACGCGTTCGATGCTCTAACCACTGAGCTATCACAGCGGCCCTCCCTCCATCCACTTTTTTGGGTTTATCTGTGAATTTAGAAGTAGGAGTGACAGTCAGCGCCATCTATAAGCCAAACGACGAGTGTGAAAACACTCTTATGCGCATGTTTGGCGTCACGTAGCACGTGAACTTATTATGAGCGGGCAGCTGATTAATTGTCCCTCTTATACAACCTAAACACACCAAGTCTGCCAGTACGAGACCCTCGTTCAATGAAATAAGGGAAAGAAGTGTATACCTAAGGGCTCGTTTTTCCGTGTTTTAACACAATATTAATGAGATATAACAGACAGTAATGCCAAGGAATGTACAGGGGAAGTTATTAAAACCAATGGAATGTAAATAAGAAGAAAGAAAAGTGGATGAAAAAATTACCAACTGTGAGCAGGAATCGAACCTACGACCTTCGAATTACGCGTTCGATGCTCTAACCACTGAGCTATCACAGCGGCCCTCCCTCCATCCACTTTTTTGGGTTTATCTGTGAATTTAGAAGTAGGAGTGACAGTCAGCGCCATCTATAAGCCAAACGACGAGTGTGAAAACACTCTTATGCGCATGTTTGGCGTCACGTAGCACGTGAACTTATTATGAGCGGGCAGCTGATTAATTGTCCCTCTTATACAACCTAAACACACCAAGTCTGCCAGTACGAGACCCTCGTTCAATGAAATAAGGGAAAGAAGTGTATACCTAAGGGCTCGTTTTTCCGTGTTTTAACACAATATTAATGAGATATAACAGACAGTAATGCCAAGGAATGTACAGGGGAAGTTATTAAAACCAATGGAATGTAAATAAGAAGAAAGAAAAGTGGATGAAAAAATTACCAACTGTGAGCAGGAATCGAACCTACGACCTTCGAATTACGCGTTCGATGCTCTAACCACTGAGCTATCACAGCGGCCCTCCCTCCATCCACTTTTTTGGGTTTATCTGTGAATTTAGAAGTAGGAGTGACAGTCAGCGCCATCTATAAGCCAAACGACGAGTGTGAAAACACTCTTATGCGCATGTTTGGCGTCACGTAGCACGTGAACTTATTATGAGCGGGCAGCTGATTAATTGTCCCTCTTATACAACCTAAACACACCAAGTCTGCCAGTACGAGACCCTCGTTCAATGAAATAAGGGAAAGAAGTGTATACCTAAGGGCTCGTTTTTCCGTGTTTTAACACAATATTAATGAGATATAACAGACAGTAATGCCAAGGAATGTACAGGGGAAGTTATTAAAACCAATGGAATGTAAATAAGAAGAAAGAAAAGTGGATGAAAAAATTACCAACTGTGAGCAGGAATCGAACCTACGACCTTCGAATTACGCGTTCGATGCTCTAACCACTGAGCTATCACAGCGGCCCTCCCTCCATCCACTTTTTTGGGTTTATCTGTGAATTTAGAAGTAGGAGTGACAGTCAGCGCCATCTATAAGCCAAACGACGAGTGTGAAAACACTCTTATGCGCATGTTTGGCGTCACGTAGCACGTGAACTTATTATGAGCGGGCAGCTGATTAATTGTCCCTCTTATACAACCTAAACACACCAAGTCTGCCAGTACGAGACCCTCGTTCAATGAAATAAGGGAAAGAAGTGTATACCTAAGGGCTCGTTTTTCCGTGTTTTAACACAATATTAATGAGATATAACAGACAGTAATGCCAAGGAATGTACAGGGGAAGTTATTAAAACCAATGGAATGTAAATAAGAAGAAAGAAAAGTGGATGAAAAAATTACCAACTGTGAGCAGGAATCGAACCTACGACCTTCGAATTACGCGTTCGATGCTCTAACCACTGAGCTATCACAGCGGCCCTCCCTCCATCCACTTTTTTGGGTTTATCTGTGAATTTAGAAGTAGGAGTGACAGTCAGCGCCATCTATAAGCCAAACGACGAGTGTGAAAACACTCTTATGCGCATGTTTGGCGTCACGTAGCACGTGAACTTATTATGAGCGGGCAGCTGATTAATTGTCCCTCTTATACAACCTAAACACACCAAGTCTGCCAGTACGAGACCCTCGTTCAATGAAATAAGGGAAAGAAGTGTATACCTAAGGGCTCGTTTTTCCGTGTTTTAACACAATATTAATGAGATATAACAGACAGTAATGCCAAGGAATGTACAGGGGAAGTTATTAAAACCAATGGAATGTAAATAAGAAGAAAGAAAAGTGGATGAAAAAATTACCAACTGTGAGCAGGAATCGAACCTACGACCTTCGAATTACGCGTTCGATGCTCTAACCACTGAGCTATCACAGCGGCCCTCCCTCCATCCACTTTTTTGGGTTTATCTGTGAATTTAGAAGTAGGAGTGACAGTCAGCGCCATCTATAAGCCAAACGACGAGTGTGAAAACACTCTTATGCGCATGTTTGGCGTCACGTAGCACGTGAACTTATTATGAGCGGGCAGCTGATTAATTGTCCCTCTTATACAACCTAAACACACCAAGTCTGCCAGTACGAGACCCTCGTTCAATGAAATAAGGGAAAGAAGTGTATACCTAAGGGCTCGTTTTTCCGTGTTTTAACACAATATTAATGAGATATAACAGACAGTAATGCCAAGGAATGTACAGGGGAAGTTATTAAAACCAATGGAATGTAAATAAGAAGAAAGAAAAGTGGATGAAAAAATTACCAACTGTGAGCAGGAATCGAACCTACGACCTTCGAATTACGCGTTCGATGCTCTAACCACTGAGCTATCACAGCGGCCCTCCCTCCATCCACTTTTTTGGGTTTATCTGTGAATTTAGAAGTAGGAGTGACAGTCAGCGCCATCTATAAGCCAAACGACGAGTGTGAAAACACTCTTATGCGCATGTTTGGCGTCACGTAGCACGTGAACTTATTATGAGCGGGCAGCTGATTAATTGTCCCTCTTATACAACCTAAACACACCAAGTCTGCCAGTACGAGACCCTCGTTCAATGAAATAAGGGAAAGAAGTGTATACCTAAGGGCTCGTTTTTCCGTGTTTTAACACAATATTAATGAGATATAACAGACAGTAATGCCAAGGAATGTACAGGGGAAGTTATTAAAACCAATGGAATGTAAATAAGAAGAAAGAAAAGTGGATGAAAAAATTACCAACTGTGAGCAGGAATCGAACCTACGACCTTCGAATTACGCGTTCGATGCTCTAACCACTGAGCTATCACAGCGGCCCTCCCTCCATCCACTTTTTTGGGTTTATCTGTGAATTTAGAAGTAGGAGTGACAGTCAGCGCCATCTATAAGCCAAACGACGAGTGTGAAAACACTCTTATGCGCATGTTTGGCGTCACGTAGCACGTGAACTTATTATGAGCGGGCAGCTGATTAATTGTCCCTCTTATACAACCTAAACACACCAAGTCTGCCAGTACGAGACCCTCGTTCAATGAAATAAGGGAAAGAAGTGTATACCTAAGGGCTCGTTTTTCCGTGTTTTAACACAATATTAATGAGATATAACAGACAGTAATGCCAAGGAATGTACAGGGGAAGTTATTAAAACCAATGGAATGTAAATAAGAAGAAAGAAAAGTGGATGAAAAAATTACCAACTGTGAGCAGGAATCGAACCTACGACCTTCGAATTACGCGTTCGATGCTCTAACCACTGAGCTATCACAGCGGCCCTCCCTCCATCCACTTTTTTGGGTTTATCTGTGAATTTAGAAGTAGGAGTGACAGTCAGCGCCATCTATAAGCCAAACGACGAGTGTGAAAACACTCTTATGCGCATGTTTGGCGTCACGTAGCACGTGAACTTATTATGAGCGGGCAGCTGATTAATTGTCCCTCTTATACAACCTAAACACACCAAGTCTGCCAGTACGAGACCCTCGTTCAATGAAATAAGGGAAAGAAGTGTATACCTAAGGGCTCGTTTTTCCGTGTTTTAACACAATATTAATGAGATATAACAGACAGTAATGCCAAGGAATGTACAGGGGAAGTTATTAAAACCAATGGAATGTAAATAAGAAGAAAGAAAAGTGGATGAAAAATTACCAACTGTGAGCAGGAATCGAACCTACGACCTTCGAATTACGCGTTCGATGCTCTAACCACTGAGCTATCACAGCGGCCCTCCCTCCATCCACTTTTTTGGGTTTATCTGTGAATTTAGAAGTAGGAGTGACAGTCAGCGCCATCTATAAGCCAAACGACGAGTGTGAAAACACTCTTATGCGCATGTTTGGCGTCACGTAGCACGTGAACTTATTATGAGCGGGCAGCTGATTAATTGTCCCTCTTATACAACCTAAACACACCAAGTCTGCCAGTACGAGACCCTCGTTCAATGAAATAAGGGAAAGAAGTGTATACCTAAGGGCTCGTTTTTCCGTGTTTTAACACAATATTAATGAGATATAACAGACAGTAATGCCAAGGAATGTACAGGGGAAGTTATTAAAACCAATGGAATGTAAATAAGAAGAAAGAAAAGTGGATGAAAAAATTACCAACTGTGAGCAGGAATCGAACCTACGACCTTCGAATTACGCGTTCGATGCTCTAACCACTGAGCTATCACAGCGGCCCTCCCTCCATCCACTTTTTTGGGTTTATCTGTGAATTTAGAAGTAGGAGTGACAGTCAGCGCCATCTATAAGCCAAACGACGAGTGTGAAAACACTCTTATGCGCATGTTTGGCGTCACGTAGCACGTGAACTTATTATGAGCGGGCAGCTGATTAATTGTCCCTCTTATACAACCTAAACACACCAAGTCTGCCAGTACGAGACCCTCGTTCAATGAAATAAGGGAAAGAAGTGTATACCTAAGGGCTCGTTTTTCCGTGTTTTAACACAATATTAATGAGATATAACAGACAGTAATGCCAAGGAATGTACAGGGGAAGTTATTAAAACCAATGGAATGTAAATAAGAAGAAAGAAAAGTGGATGAAAAAATTACCAACTGTGAGCAGGAATCGAACCTACGACCTTCGAATTACGCGTTCGATGCTCTAACCACTGAGCTATCACAGCGGCCCTCCCTCCATCCACTTTTTGGGTTTATCTGTGAATTTAGAAGTAGGAGTGACAGTCAGCGCCATCTATAAGCCAAACGACGAGTGTGAAAACACTCTTATGCGCATGTTTGGCGTCACGTAGCACGTGAACTTATTATGAGCGGGCAGCTGATTAATTGTCCCTCTTATACAACCTAAACACACCAAGTCTGCCAGTACGAGACCCTCGTTCAATGAAATAAGGGAAAGAAGTGTATACCTAAGGGCTCGTTTTTCCGTGTTTTAACACAATATTAATGAGATATAACAGACAGTAATGCCAAGGAATGTACAGGGGAAGTTATTAAAACCAATGGAATGTAAATAAGAAGAAAGAAAAGTGGATGAAAAAATTACCAACTGTGAGCAGGAATCGAACCTACGACCTTCGAATTACGCGTTCGATGCTCTAACCACTGAGCTATCACAGCGGCCCTCCCTCCATCCACTTTTTTGGGTTTATCTGTGAATTTAGAAGTAGGAGTGACAGTCAGCGCCATCTATAAGCCAAACGACGAGTGTGAAAACACTCTTATGCGCATGTTTGGCGTCACGTAGCACGTGAACTTATTATGAGCGGGCAGCTGATTAATTGTCCCTCTTATACAACCTAAACACACCAAGTCTGCCAGTACGAGACCCTCGTTCAATGAAATAAGGGAAAGAAGTGTATACCTAAGGGCTCGTTTTTCCGTGTTTTAACACAATATTAATGAGATATAACAGACAGTAATGCCAAGGAATGTACAGGGGAAGTTATTAAAACCAATGGAATGTAAATAAGAAGAAAGAAAAGTGGATGAAAAATTACCAACTGTGAGCAGGAATCGAACCTACGACCTTCGAATTACGCGTTCGATGCTCTAACCACTGAGCTATCACAGCGGCCCTCCCTCCATCCACTTTTTTGGGTTTATCTGTGAATTTAGAAGTAGGAGTGACAGTCAGCGCCATCTATAAGCCAAACGACGAGTGTGAAAACACTCTTATGCGCATGTTTGGCGTCACGTAGCACGTGAACTTATTATGAGCGGGCAGCTGATTAATTGTCCCTCTTATACAACCTAAACACACCAAGTCTGCCAGTACGAGACCCTCGTTCAATGAAATAAGGGAAAGAAGTGTATACCTAAGGGCTCGTTTTTCCGTGTTTTAACACAATATTAATGAGATATAACAGACAGTAATGCCAAGGAATGTACAGGGGAAGTTATTAAAACCAATGGAATGTAAATAAGAAGAAAGAAAAGTGGATGAAAAAATTACCAACTGTGAGCAGGAATCGAACCTACGACCTTCGAATTACGCGTTCGATGCTCTAACCACTGAGCTATCACAGCGGCCCTCCCTCCATCCACTTTTTTGGGTTTATCTGTGAATTTAGAAGTAGGAGTGACAGTCAGCGCCATCTATAAGCCAAACGACGAGTGTGAAAACACTCTTATGCGCATGTTTGGCGTCACGTAGCACGTGAACTTATTATGAGCGGGCAGCTGATTAATTGTCCCTCTTATACAACCTAAACACACCAAGTCTGCCAGTACGAGACCCTCGTTCAATGAAATAAGGGAAAGAAGTGTATACCTAAGGGCTCGTTTTTCCGTGTTTTAACACAATATTAATGAGATATAACAGACAGTAATGCCAAGGAATGTACAGGGGAAGTTATTAAAACCAATGGAATGTAAATAAGAAGAAAGAAAAGTGGATGAAAAAATTACCAACTGTGAGCAGGAATCGAACCTACGACCTTCGAATTACGCGTTCGATGCTCTAACCACTGAGCTATCACAGCGGCCCTCCCTCCATCCACTTTTTTGGGTTTATCTGTGAATTTAGAAGTAGGAGTGACAGTCAGCGCCATCTATAAGCCAAACGACGAGTGTGAAAACACTCTTATGCGCATGTTTGGCGTCACGTAGCACGTGAACTTATTATGAGCGGGCAGCTGATTAATTGTCCCTCTTATACAACCTAAACACACCAAGTCTGCCAGTACGAGACCCTCGTTCAATGAAATAAGGGAAAGAAGTGTATACCTAAGGGCTCGTTTTTCCGTGTTTTAACACAATATTAATGAGATATAACAGACAGTAATGCCAAGGAATGTACAGGGGAAGTTATTAAAACCAATGGAATGTAAATAAGAAGAAAGAAAAGTGGATGAAAAAATTACCAACTGTGAGCAGGAATCGAACCTACGACCTTCGAATTACGCGTTCGATGCTCTAACCACTGAGCTATCACAGCGGCCCTCCCTCCATCCACTTTTTTGGGTTTATCTGTGAATTTAGAAGTAGGAGTGACAGTCAGCGCCATCTATAAGCCAAACGACGAGTGTGAAAACACTCTTATGCGCATGTTTGGCGTCACGTAGCACGTGAACTTATTATGAGCGGGCAGCTGATTAATTGTCCCTCTTATACAACCTAAACACACCAAGTCTGCCAGTACGAGACCCTCGTTCAATGAAATAAGGGAAAGAAGTGTATACCTAAGGGCTCGTTTTTCCGTGTTTTAACACAATATTAATGAGATATAACAGACAGTAATGCCAAGGAATGTACAGGGGAAGTTATTAAAACCAATGGAATGTAAATAAGAAGAAAGAAAAGTGGATGAAAAAATTACCAACTGTGAGCAGGAATCGAACCTACGACCTTCGAATTACGCGTTCGATGCTCTAACCACTGAGCTATCACAGCGGCCCTCCCTCCATCCACTTTTTTGGGTTTATCTGTGAATTTAGAAGTAGGAGTGACAGTCAGCGCCATCTATAAGCCAAACGACGAGTGTGAAAACACTCTTATGCGCATGTTTGGCGTCACGTAGCACGTGAACTTATTATGAGCGGGCAGCTGATTAATTGTCCCTCTTATACAACCTAAACACACCAAGTCTGCCAGTACGAGACCCTCGTTCAATGAAATAAGGGAAAGAAGTGTATACCTAAGGGCTCGTTTTTCCGTGTTTTAACACAATATTAATGAGATATAACAGACAGTAATGCCAAGGAATGTACAGGGGAAGTTATTAAAACCAATGGAATGTAAATAAGAAGAAAGAAAAGTGGATGAAAAATTACCAACTGTGAGCAGGAATCGAACCTACGACCTTCGAATTACGCGTTCGATGCTCTAACCACTGAGCTATCACAGCGGCCCTCCCTCCATCCACTTTTTTGGGTTTATCTGTGAATTTAGAAGTAGGAGTGACAGTCAGCGCCATCTATAAGCCAAACGACGAGTGTGAAAACACTCTTATGCGCATGTTTGGCGTCACGTAGCACGTGAACTTATTATGAGCGGGCAGCTGATTAATTGTCCCTCTTATACAACCTAAACACACCAAGTCTGCCAGTACGAGACCCTCGTTCAATGAAATAAGGGAAAGAAGTGTATACCTAAGGGCTCGTTTTTCCGTGTTTTAACACAATATTAATGAGATATAACAGACAGTAATGCCAAGGAATGTACAGGGGAAGTTATTAAAACCAATGGAATGTAAATAAGAAGAAAGAAAAGTGGATGAAAAATTACCAACTGTGAGCAGGAATCGAACCTACGACCTTCGAATTACGCGTTCGATGCTCTAACCACTGAGCTATCACAGCGGCCCTCCCTCCATCCACTTTTTTGGGTTTATCTGTGAATTTAGAAGTAGGAGTGACAGTCAGCGCCATCTATAAGCCAAACGACGAGTGTGAAAACACTCTTATGCGCATGTTTGGCGTCACGTAGCACGTGAACTTATTATGAGCGGGCAGCTGATTAATTGTCCCTCTTATACAACCTAAACACACCAAGTCTGCCAGTACGAGACCCTCGTTCAATGAAATAAGGGAAAGAAGTGTATACCTAAGGGCTCGTTTTTCCGTGTTTTAACACAATATTAATGAGATATAACAGACAGTAATGCCAAGGAATGTACAGGGGAAGTTATTAAAACCAATGGAATGTAAATAAGAAGAAAGAAAAGTGGATGAAAAAATTACCAACTGTGAGCAGGAATCGAACCTACGACCTTCGAATTACGCGTTCGATGCTCTAACCACTGAGCTATCACAGCGGCCCTCCCTCCATCCACTTTTTGGGTTTATCTGTGAATTTAGAAGTAGGAGTGACAGTCAGCGCCATCTATAAGCCAAACGACGAGTGTGAAAACACTCTTATGCGCATGTTTGGCGTCACGTAGCACGTGAACTTATTATGAGCGGGCAGCTGATTAATTGTCCCTCTTATACAACCTAAACACACCAAGTCTGCCAGTACGAGACCCTCGTTCAATGAAATAAGGGAAAGAAGTGTATACCTAAGGGCTCGTTTTTCCGTGTTTTAACACAATATTAATGAGATATAACAGACAGTAATGCCAAGGAATGTACAGGGGAAGTTATTAAAACCAATGGAATGTAAATAAGAAGAAAGAAAAGTGGATGAAAAATTACCAACTGTGAGCAGGAATCGAACCTACGACCTTCGAATTACGCGTTCGATGCTCTAACCACTGAGCTATCACAGCGGCCCTCCCTCCATCCACTTTTTTGGGTTTATCTGTGAATTTAGAAGTAGGAGTGACAGTCAGCGCCATCTATAAGCCAAACGACGAGTGTGAAAACACTCTTATGCGCATGTTTGGCGTCACGTAGCACGTGAACTTATTATGAGCGGGCAGCTGATTAATTGTCCCTCTTATACAACCTAAACACACCAAGTCTGCCAGTACGAGACCCTCGTTCAATGAAATAAGGGAAAGAAGTGTATACCTAAGGGCTCGTTTTTCCGTGTTTTAACACAATATTAATGAGATATAACAGACAGTAATGCCAAGGAATGTACAGGGGAAGTTATTAAAACCAATGGAATGTAAATAAGAAGAAAGAAAAGTGGATGAAAAATTACCAACTGTGAGCAGGAATCGAACCTACGACCTTCGAATTACGCGTTCGATGCTCTAACCACTGAGCTATCACAGCGGCCCTCCCTCCATCCACTTTTTTGGGTTTATCTGTGAATTTAGAAGTAGGAGTGACAGTCAGCGCCATCTATAAGCCAAACGACGAGTGTGAAAACACTCTTATGCGCATGTTTGGCGTCACGTAGCACGTGAACTTATTATGAGCGGGCAGCTGATTAATTGTCCCTCTTATACAACCTAAACACACCAAGTCTGCCAGTACGAGACCCTCGTTCAATGAAATAAGGGAAAGAAGTGTATACCTAAGGGCTCGTTTTTCCGTGTTTTAACACAATATTAATGAGATATAACAGACAGTAATGCCAAGGAATGTACAGGGGAAGTTATTAAAACCAATGGAATGTAAATAAGAAGAAAGAAAAGTGGATGAAAAATTACCAACTGTGAGCAGGAATCGAACCTACGACCTTCGAATTACGCGTTCGATGCTCTAACCACTGAGCTATCACAGCGGCCCTCCCTCCATCCACTTTTTTGGGTTTATCTGTGAATTTAGAAGTAGGAGTGACAGTCAGCGCCATCTATAAGCCAAACGACGAGTGTGAAAACACTCTTATGCGCATGTTTGGCGTCACGTAGCACGTGAACTTATTATGAGCGGGCAGCTGATTAATTGTCCCTCTTATACAACCTAAACACACCAAGTCTGCCAGTACGAGACCCTCGTTCAATGAAATAAGGGAAAGAAGTGTATACCTAAGGGCTCGTTTTTCCGTGTTTTAACACAATATTAATGAGATATAACAGACAGTAATGCCAAGGAATGTACAGGGGAAGTTATTAAAACCAATGGAATGTAAATAAGAAGAAAGAAAAGTGGATGAAAAATTACCAACTGTGAGCAGGAATCGAACCTACGACCTTCGAATTACGCGTTCGATGCTCTAACCACTGAGCTATCACAGCGGCCCTCCCTCCATCCACTTTTTTGGGTTTATCTGTGAATTTAGAAGTAGGAGTGACAGTCAGCGCCATCTATAAGCCAAACGACGAGTGTGAAACACTCTTATGCGCATGTTTGGCGTCACGTAGCACGTGAACTTATTATGAGCGGGCAGCTGATTAATTGTCCCTCTTATACAACCTAAACACACCAAGTCTGCCAGTACGAGACCCTCGTTCAATGAAATAAGGGAAAGAAGTGTATACCTAAGGGCTCGTTTTTCCGTGTTTTAACACAATATTAATGAGATATAACAGACAGTAATGCCAAGGAATGTACAGGGGAAGTTATTAAAACCAATGGAATGTAAATAAGAAGAAAGAAAAGTGGATGAAAAATTACCAACTGTGAGCAGGAATCGAACCTACGACCTTCGAATTACGCGTTCGATGCTCTAACCACTGAGCTATCACAGCGGCCCTCCCTCCATCCACTTTTTTGGGTTTATCTGTGAATTTAGAAGTAGGAGTGACAGTCAGCGCCATCTATAAGCCAAACGACGAGTGTGAAAACACTCTTATGCGCATGTTTGGCGTCACGTAGCACGTGAACTTATTATGAGCGGGCAGCTGATTAATTGTCCCTCTTATACAACCTAAACACACCAAGTCTGCCAGTACGAGACCCTCGTTCAATGAAATAAGGGAAAGAAGTGTATACCTAAGGGCTCGTTTTTCCGTGTTTTAACACAATATTAATGAGATATAACAGACAGTAATGCCAAGGAATGTACAGGGGAGTTATTAAAACCAATGGAATGTAAATAAGAAGAAAGAAAAGTGGATGAAAAATTACCAACTGTGAGCAGGAATCGAACCTACGACCTTCGAATTACGCGTTCGATGCTCTAACCACTGAGCTATCACAGCGGCCCTCCCTCCATCCACTTTTTTGGGTTTATCTGTGAATTTAGAAGTAGGAGTGACAGTCAGCGCCATCTATAAGCCAAACGACGAGTGTGAAAACACTCTTATGCGCATGTTTGGCGTCACGTAGCACGTGAACTTATTATGAGCGGGCAGCTGATTAATTGTCCCTCTTATACAACCTAAACACACCAAGTCTGCCAGTACGAGACCCTCGTTCAATGAAATAAGGGAAAGAAGTGTATACCTAAGGGCTCGTTTTTCCGTGTTTTAACACAATATTAATGAGATATAACAGACAGTAATGCCAAGGAATGTACAGGGGAAGTTATTAAAACCAATGGAATGTAAATAAGAAGAAAGAAAAGTGGATGAAAAATTACCAACTGTGAGCAGGAATCGAACCTACGACCTTCGAATTACGCGTTCGATGCTCTAACCACTGAGCTATCACAGCGGCCCTCCCTCCATCCACTTTTTTGGGTTTATCTGTGAATTTAGAAGTAGGAGTGACAGTCAGCGCCATCTATAAGCCAAACGACGAGTGTGAAACACTCTTATGCGCATGTTTGGCGTCACGTAGCACGTGAACTTATTATGAGCGGGCAGCTGATTAATTGTCCCTCTTATACAACCTAAACACACCAAGTCTGCCAGTACGAGACCCTCGTTCAATGAAATAAGGGAAAGAAGTGTATACCTAAGGGCTCGTTTTTCCGTGTTTTAACACAATATTAATGAGATCTAACAGACAGTAATGCCAAGGAATGTACAGGGGAAGTTATTAAAACCAATGGAATGTAAATAAGAAGAAAGAAAAGTGGATGAAAAATTACCAACTGTGAGCAGGAATCGAACCTACGACCTTCGAATTACGCGTTCGATGCTCTAACCACTGAGCTATCACAGCGGCCCTCCCTCCATCCACTTTTTTGGGTTTATCTGTGAATTTAGAAGTAGGAGTGACAGTCAGCGCCATCTATAAGCCAAACGACGAGTGTGAAAACACTCTTATGCGCATGTTTGGCGTCACGTAGCACGTGAACTTATTATGAGCGGGCAGCTGATTAATTGTCCCTCTTATACAACCTAAACACACCAAGTCTGCCAGTACGAGACCCTCGTTCAATGAAATAAGGGAAAGAAGTGTATACCTAAGGGCTCGTTTTTCCGTGTTTTAACACAATATTAATGAGATCTAACAGACAGTAATGCCAAGGAATGTACAGGGGAAGTTATTAAAACCAATGGAATGTAAATAAGAAGAAAGAAAAGTGGATGAAAAAATTACCAACTGTGAGCAGGAATCGAACCTACGACCTTCGAATTACGCGTTCGATGCTCTAACCACTGAGCTATCACAGCGGCCCTCCCTCCATCCACTTTTTTGGGTTTATCTGTGAATTTAGAAGTAGGAGTGACAGTCAGCGCCATCTATAAGCCAAACGACGAGTGTGAAAACACTCTTATGCGCATGTTTGGCGTCACGTAGCACGTGAACTTATTATGAGCGGGCAGCTGATTAATTGTCCCTCTTATACAACCTAAACACACCAAGTCTGCCAGTACGAGACCCTCGTTCAATGAAATAAGGGAAAGAAGTGTATACCTAAGGGCTCGTTTTTCCGTGTTTTAACACAATATAATGAGATATAACAGACAGTAATGCCAAGGAATGTACAGGGGAAGTTATTAAAACCAATGGAATGTAAATAAGAAGAAAGAAAAGTGGATGAAAAAATTACCAACTGTGAGCAGGAATCGAACCTACGACCTTCGAATTACGCGTTCGATGCTCTAACCACTGAGCTATCACAGCGGCCCTCCCTCCATCCACTTTTTTGGGTTTATCTGTGAATTTAGAAGTAGGAGTGACAGTCAGCGCCATCTATAAGCCAAACGACGAGTGTGAAAACACTCTTATGCGCATGTTTGGCGTCACGTAGCACGTGAACTTATTATGAGCGGGCAGCTGATTAATTGTCCCTCTTATACAACCTAAACACACCAAGTCTGCCAGTACGAGACCCTCGTTCAATGAAATAAGGGAAAGAAGTGTATACCTAAGGGCTCGTTTTTCCGTGTTTTAACACAATATTAATGAGATATAACAGACAGTAATGCCAAGGAATGTACAGGGGAAGTTATTAAAACCAATAATGTAAATAAGAAGAAAGAAAAGTGGATGAAAAATTACCAACTGTGAGCAGGAATCGAACCTACGACCTTCGAATTACGCGTTCGATGCTCTAACCACTGAGCTATCACAGCGGCCCTCCCTCCATCCACTTTTTGGGTTTATCTGTGAATTTAGAAGTAGGAGTGACAGTCAGCGCCATCTATAAGCCAAACGACGAGTGTGAAAACACTCTTATGCGCATGTTTGGCGTCACGTAGCACGTGAACTTATTATGAGCGGGCAGCTGATTAATTGTCCCTCTATACAACCTAAACACACCAAGTCTGCCAGTACGAGACCCTCGTTCAATGAAATAAGGGAAAGAAGTGTATACCTAAGGGCTCGTTTTTCCGTGTTTTAACACAATATTAATGAGATATAACAGACAGTAATGCCAAGGAATGTACAGGGGAAGTTATTAAAACCAATGGAATGTAAATAAGAAGAAAGAAAAGTGGATGAAAAATTACCAACTGTGAGCAGGAATCGAACCTACGACCTTCGAATTACGCGTTCGATGCTCTAACCACTGAGCTATCACAGCGGCCCTCCCTCCATCCACTTTTTTGGGTTTATCTGTGAATTTAGAAGTAGGAGTGACAGTCAGCGCCATCTATAAGCCAAACGACGAGTGTGAAAACACTCTTATGCGCATGTTTGGCGTCACGTAGCACGTGAACTTATTATGAGCGGGCAGCTGATTAATTGTCCCTCTTATACAACCTAAACACACCAAGTCTGCCAGTACGAGACCCTCGTTCAATGAAATAAGGGAAAGAAGTGTATACCTAAGGGCTCGTTTTTCCGTGTTTTAACACAATATTAATGAGATATAACAGACAGTAATGCCAAGGAATGTACAGGGGAAGTTATTAAAACCAATGGAATGTAAATAAGAAGAAAGAAAAGTGGATGAAAAAATTACCAACTGTGAGCAGGAATCGAACCTACGACCTTCGAATTACGCGTTCGATGCTCTAACCACTGAGCTATCACAGCGGCCCTCCCTCCATCCACTTTTTTGGGTTTATCTGTGAATTTAGAAGTAGGAGTGACAGTCAGCGCCATCTATAAGCCAAACAACGAGTGTGAAAACACTCTTATGCGCATGTTTGGCGTCACGTAGCACGTGAACTTATTATGAGCGGGCAGCTGATTAATTGTCCCTCTTATACAACCTAAACACACCAAGTCTGCCAGTACGAGACCCTCGTTCAATGAAATAAGGGAAAGAAGTGTATACCTAAGGGCTCGTTTTTCCGTGTTTTAACACAATAATAATGAGATATAACAGACAGTAATGCCAAGGAATGTACAGGGGAAGTTATTAAAACCAATGGAATGTAAATAAGAAGAAAGAAAAGTGGATGAAAAAATTACCAACTGTGAGCAGGAATCGAACCTACGACCTTCGAATTACGCGTTCGATGCTCTAACCACTGAGCTATCACAGCGGCCCTCCCTCCATCCACTTTTTTTGGGTTTATCTGTGAATTTAGAAGTAGGAGTGACAGTCAGCGCCATCTATAAGCCAAACGACGAGTGTGAAACACTCTTATGCGCATGTTGGCGCCACGTAGCACGTGAACTTATTATGAGCGGGCAGCTGATTAATTGTCCCTCTTATACAACCTAAACACACAAGTCTGCCAGTACGAGACCCTCGTTCAATGAAATAAGGGAAAGAAGTGTATACCTAAGGGCTCGTTTTTCCGTGTTTTAACACAATATTAATGAGATATAACAGACAGTAATGCCAAGGAATGTATATGGAAAGTTATTAGAAGAAATGTTATGTAAATAAGAAGAAAGAAAAGTGGTCAAAAAATTAACTAGCCCTGAGCAGGATTCGAACCTACGACCTTCGAATAATGCGTTCGATGCTCTAACCACTGAGCTATCACAGCGGCCTTCCCCCACCACTTTTTTGGGTTTATATGTGAATATACAAGTAGGAGTGTCAGTCAGCATCTTCTATAGCCAAACGGCGAGTGTGAAAACACCTTATGCGCTGGGGCGTCACATAGCACGTTAACTTATTACGAGTGGGCTCCTGATTAATATCCCTCGTATACAACCTAAATGACACCAAGTATGCTAGTACGAGACCCTCGTTAATGAAGAAGGAAAGAGGTGTATACTTAAGGGCTCGTTTTCCGTGTTTTACACAATATTAATGAGAGCTAACAGACAATAATGCCAAGGAATGTATATAGGAAGTTATTTGAACAAATGTAATGTAAATAAAACAAAGAAAAGTGGGTGAAAAAATAAACAGCCGTGAACAGGAATCAACCTACGACCTTCGAATATGGCGTTCGATGCTCTCACCACTGAGCTATCACAGCGGCCTCCCCCAACCACTTTTTTGGTTTATCTGTGAATTTAAACGTGCGAGTGTCAGTCAGCGCCATCTGTACCAAACGGCGAGTGTAGAACACCATTTTATGAGCCTGGTGGCGTCACGTAGCACGTGAACTTATTACGAGTGGGCAGCTGATCAATAGTACCTTGTATACAACCGAGTGACACCAAGTCTGCCAGTACAGCTCGTTAATGAATAAGGGAAAGAGGTGTATACCTAAGGGCTCGTTTTTCCGTGTTTTGACACAATATATTAGAGCTAACAGACAATAATGCCAAGGAATGTATATAGGAAGTTATTAGAAGAAATGAATGTAAATAAGAAGAAAGAAAAAGTGGTGAAAAGTAAGCAGTCGTGAGCAGGAATCGAACCTATGACCTTCGAGTAACGCGTTCGATGCTCTCACCACTGAGCTATCACAGCGGCCTCCCCCCACCACTTTTTTGTGTTTATATGTGAATTTAAACGTGGGAGTGACAGTCAGCGCCATCTGTAGCCAAACGGCGAGTGTAGAAAACATTTTATGAGCCTGGTGGCGTCACGTAGCACGTGAACTTATTACGAGTGGGCAGCTGATCAATGTACCTCGTATACAACCTTAACGACACCAAGACTGCCAGTACGAGACCCTCGTTAATGAATAAAGGGAAAGAGTGTATACATAAGGGCTCGTTTTTCCGTGTTTTAACACAATATAATGAGATCTAACAGACAATAATGCCAAGGATTGTATATGGGAAGTTATTAGAACAAATGAATGTAAATAAGAAGAAAGAAAATTGAGCGAAAAATTACCAGCCGTGAGCAGGAGGATACGACCTTCGAATACCACGATGAACCACGAGCTAACACATAGCCTCGAATCCGCTTTTTTGGGGTTTTTGGATACTTACAGAAGTGCTGATCGCCACGAACGAGCGGAGCGAGCGATCCAGGCCACATCCAGATGCCCAATGAAACTGTCATGACCTATGTGGAAGAATGACGCGCCTGTTCCGACAGGCCTTATCAGAGTATGACAGAATAAAAGAAGGTGCGTCACCTGATGCGGGGAGTTAAGGAGCAGCTTTTTGCTGGCCTTGTACGGAGCCCTCCGACACGGTCACCGTGTTCTCGTCCGAAGCCGTCACGATGGAAAAGATGCTTCAGCATGGATCCACCCTGTTTGAGCGGCAAGTGAACACGTCCACCGCTCATGTTCTCACGACTATTGGGAGCAACACCGAGTGTCTGCGCGACCTTATCCGCTCCATAATACGCGAGGAGCTGCAAAAGGCTACCACACTACCACTACCTACGGTGAGTTCCATTGCAAGCATCGTCAAGGACGAGCTGCGTTAAGCCCTTCGTGACCCTGTGAGTCTGAATAACGCCACACCGCCCCGGCTGACTACCACCGTGCAACCTACGCGGAAGCCTTTGAAGCGCCCAGCTTCCTCTTCCCCGCTGTTTGTTCAGGCACCTCCTACGGTTTTACTTCAGTCGGCGCAGCCTCTATGGTACTACGAGAACACACGCACGCCCCCACCCCTCGTTTACGCCAGCCCTGTGCATCTTGCGGAAAAACCAGCACACTACCTCGACGACAGACGTGCTTTGCCTCGGAAATCTGATGTTTGGCGCACTCTTCATCGCCGACCTTTGTGCTTCCACTGTGGTGAAGCGGACCATTGTACTGTGGTATGGACATTTGTGTCCATACCGACGCCTCGGGCTGCGCGGCTTTTCAGTATATTCAGCGCCTCCTCGGTATGGCCAGCGACCCCGGGACATTGAGGACTACCTGGCTCAACAGCGCATTCCACCGCCTTCTGGACGGCAGTCGCGCTCACCGTCGCCGAGGCGCTTTTCATCTTCGCCACAGCGCCTTGCTGGCGCACGGTCCCCAGTCCCCGCCGGGAAAACTAACGCAAGCGACCCTTGGAGGCGAGGTCGCTGGCAGTCGACGTGCTGAAGACCTCCGATCGGCGCTAACAGTAAAGGGTGTAGATTCGACAGAGCGATTCGCGGCTTTCTCTGGATATACCGGTGCTGATAGACGGCTATGCAGTAGGTGCTTTAGTTGATACCAGGCTGACTATTCGATACTAAGCGGGAAAATGACCCGACTACTATGAAGTAATCACGCCTGGCATGGCTCCGTTCGAACGGCTGGTGGCCACACCGTCTCTCCGCTTGGAACCTGCACGAGTAGAGTTTGGGTTTGCAGTTATACTTTTGTAGGAGTTTCCTTGTGCTCCGTGAATGTTCACGCGACGTTATTCTTGGTGTTGACTTCCTGCAGGAGTATGGAGCTGTCATTGATCTCCAAGAGAATCGCATCACCTTCTCAGCCGACCGAGCAATCGACACGCAGGACGACCAACAACGTACCGACGTTCTTCATGTTTCTGCTGAAAGTATAACGCTTCCTCCAAGAGCCAGTGTTATTGTCGACGTACATGCTGTGGATTGCGAAATGGTGAAGCGATTGGAGAAAGTAATTTTGAACACCTGCTGACTCAAGTGTTGTGTGTGGCTAGGAGTATCATACAGCTACGTGATGGCCGATCTCAACTGCTCGTTACAAATTTCAGCAACGAACACCGACACCTTTTTCGTGGCACTTCGTTAGCGTTTGCAGATGAATTAGGAACCGTTCCCATCTGCTTCTCGTCGGACGCAGCGGAGGCCGCCGATACGTCTCTAAACAATATCGATATTAATTCTAACCTCACACCAGAAAACCAGACAGCACTGCGACAACTCTTTTGAATTCAAGTCATGCTTCGCTGCTTCCTCTAAGGTGCGCCAGACTTCGATCACTAGGCACAGAATCATCACTTACGACGACGCCCACCCAGTACACCAACAGCCTTACCGTGTGTCAGCGAAGGAACGAGAAGCCATTCGTACGCAAATTCGAGAAATGCTTGACGACGGCATCATCGAGCCTTCCAACAGTGCGTGGTCCTCTCCGGTCGTCCTAGTCAAGAAGAAAGACGGAACGCTACGTTTTTTGCGTCGATTACCGGAAGCTGAACAGCGTGACTAAAAAGGACGTGTACCCGCTGCCACGCATCGACGACTCGTTAGACAGTTACTCCGCGCCCACTATTTTTCCTCTTTGGATTTAAAAAGCGGGTACTGGCAGATTGAGGTTGACGAGCGAGACCGCGAGAAAACGGCATTTGTGACCCCTGATGGCCTGTATGAATTTCGAGTCCTTCCTTTTGGTTTGTGCTCAGCGCCCGCAACCTTCCAGCGAATGATGGACACTGTGCTTACTGGTCTGAAGTGGCAAACTTGTCTCGTATACCTTGATGATGTTGTCGTTTTTTCTGAAACCTTCCAGCAACATCTTCACCGCCTCAGGAGTGTGCTACAGGCTATTCAATCAGCAGATCTTACACTCAAACCGCAGAAGTGTCACTTTGGTTATGAAGAGCTCAAATTCTTTGGCCATGTAGTCAACGCGAAAGGAGTCCGACCTGACCCCGACAAATTGCCGCTGTAGCCGCGTTTCCGCATCCTACAGACAAAAAGACTGTTCGGCGCTTTCTGGGCTTGTGCGCCTACTATCGACGATTTATTAGAGGGTTCGAAGATAGCGGAACCCTTGACTCGCCTTACACGCGACGACACACCGTTTTTATGGGCTACCGAGCAACAGGCTGCTTTTGCCGAGCTACGACAGCGGATGCAGTCAGCCCCTGTTCTTGCGCATTTTGACGATGATGCTGACACAGAGGTGCACACTGACGCCAGTAACATCGGCCTCGAAGCAGTGCTCGTCCAGCATCAACACGGCAAAGAACGAGTCATAGCCTATGCCAGCCGCTCACTGTCCCGTACCGAGGTGAATTACACGACCACAGAGAAAGAGTGTCTCGCAGTAGTGTGGGCGATCACCAAGTTTCGCCCGTACCTCTATGATCGTCCATTTAAAGTGGTGACGGACCACCATGCCCTCTGCTGGTTGGTAAACATTCGTGATCCCTCTGGACGACTGGCCCGATGGAGCTTGCGTCTACAGGAATTTGATGTACCATCGTATATAAGTCTGGACGGAAGCATGAAGACGCTGATACGCTGTCGCGTGCACCTTTAGCCAACTAAAGAAGAAGAAGACGATGACGGTTCCTGGGCGCCCTTAGCTCATCTGACTTGAGCAGACGCCAGCGAGAGGATGAAGAGATTCGACCGCTCATCGACTATCTGGAGGGTCATAGCGCCGTTATACCTCGCCATCTATCTCGCGTTGTGACGTCTTTCTGCCTCCGAGATAATGTCCTGTACAAAAAAAAAACGCCCGTTCTACGAGCCGCGCTTACCTCCTCGTCGTTCCGAAGGACATGCGGGACGAAGTTCTCTCCGCGTGTCATGACGAGCCCACATCTGGTCATCTAGGTTACTCGCGAACGCTCGCCAGAGTAAGTGAGGCGTACTACTGGCCCGGACTTTCGGCAAGCGTGAAGCAAGTACGTTAAAAGCTGTCGTGAATGCCAGCGTCGAAAGTCGCCACCAAGCAAGCCGGCTGGATTACTTCAGCCAATTGATCCACCCCACAAGCCATTTGACCAAGTCGGCATGGACATTCTCGGCCCATTTCCTTTATCGTCCGACGGCAACAAATGGGTCATTGTTGCAACTGACTATTTGACCCGCTATGCTGAGACACAGGCGATACCACGAGCCACGGCTTCTGAGGTAGCACAGTTTTCATGTGCCACATTGTTCTGCGCCACGGTGCTCCATCTACAGTGATAACCGACAGAGGACAGCGTTCACTGCACAGCTTATTGATGAAGTTTTTCGACTAAGTACACTAGGCATCGAACGACGACTGCTTACCATCCGCAGAGCAACGGCTTAACCGAGCGACTAAATAAGACAGTCACAAACATGATCTCCATGTACATCGACGTCCAACACAAAACATGGGATCGCATTTTGCCTTATGTGACGTTCGCTTATAACACCGCCGTTCAAGAAAAACCCGATTTACACCGTTTCGCCTTCTCTACGGCCGCGAAGTTCAGACGATGCTGGATGCGATGCTTCCTTGTGAAGACGCCGATCAATTAACAACTGACGCAGAAGAATTTGCAGAGGTGCCGAGAAAACTCGCCAGCTCGCCCGGCTACATTGGTCAGCAGCAACAGGTCGATGCACGACGTTACAATATGCGTCACAATGACGTATCTTACAGTCCGGGAGACCAAGTTTGGTTTGGACCCCTGTTCGACGCCGTGGCCTCTCCGAAAAGTTGCTCAGCAGATACTTCGGTCCGTATAAAGTATTACGCCGCGTGAGCGACGTAAACTACGAAGTGGTTCCGGACGCTACGTCGTCACGATGGGTACAACGAAAACAACCGACCTCTGACATAGTTCACGTGGTGCGCATGAGCCTTATTTGCGCGTTCCTAAAAGACCACTTTTCCTGTGTTTTTTTTTTATTTGTGCTCCGACAATTGCCTCATCATTGGTGAACTTATCGC
>WOVY01010660.1:0-54947 GCA_013436015.1 Rhipicephalus annulatus
GTGTTTTAACACAATAATTGATGAGATATAACAGCAGTAATGCCAAGGAATGTACAGGGGAAGTTATGATAAAACCAAATGGAATGTAAATAAGAAGAAAGAAAGTGGATGAAAAATTACCAACTGTGAGCAGGAATCGAACCTACGACCTTCGAATTACGCTTTCGATGCTCTAACCACTGAGCTATCACAGCGGGCCTCCCGTCCATCCACTTTTTTGGGTGTATCTCGTGAATTTAGAAGTAGAGGTGACAGTCAGCGCCATCCTATAAGCCAAACGACGAGTGTGAAAAACACTCTTATGCGCATTTTTGGCGTCCACGTAGCAACGTGAACTTATTATGAGCGGGCAGCTGATTAATTGTCCCTCTGATACACCTAAACACACCAAGTCTGCCAGTACGAGACCCTCGTTCAATGAAATAAGGGGAAAGAAGTGTATACCTAAGGGCTCGTTTTTCCGTGTTTTAACACAATATTAATGAGATTATAACAGACAGTAATGCCAAGGAAGGTACAGGGGAAGTTATTAAAACCAATGGAATGTAAATAAGAAGAAAGAAAGTGGATGAAAAAATTACCAACTGTGAGCAGGAATCGAACATACGACCTTCGAATTACGCGTTCGATGCTCTAAAACCACTGAGCTATCACAGCGGGCCCTCCCTCCATCCACTTTTTTGGGTTTATCTGTGAATTTAGAAGTAGGAGTGACAGTCAGCGCCATCTATAAGCCAAACGACGAGTGTGAAAACACTCTTATGCGCATGTTTGGCGTCACGTAGCACGTGAACTTATTATGAGGCGGGCAGCTGATTAATTGTCCCTCTTATACAACCTAAACACACCAAGTCTGCCAGTACGAGACCCTCGTTCAATGAAATAAGGGGAAAGAAGTGTATACCTAAGGGCTCGTTTTTCCGTGTTTTAACACAATATTAATGAGATATAACAGACTAGTAATGCCAAGGAATGTACAGGGGAAGTTATTAAAACCAATGGAATGTAAATAAGAAGACAAAGAAAAGTGGATGAAAAAAATGTTACCAACTGTGAGACATGAAATCGGAACCTACGACAGTGTCGAATTACGCCGTTCGATGTCTCTAATCCTCACTGAAGCTATCAAAGCGGCCCCTCCCTCATCACTTTTTTGGAGTTAATCCTGTGAATTAGAAAGTAGGAGTGACAGTCAAGCCGCCATCTATTAAGCCCAAACAACATTGATGTGGAACAACACTCTTATGCGCATGTTGGCGCCACGTAGCACGTGAACTTATTATGAGCGGGCAGCTGATTAATTGTCCCTCTTATTACAACCTAAACACACCAAGTCTGCCAGTACGAGACCCTCGTTCAATGAAATAAGGGAAAGAAGTGTATACCTAAGGGCTCGTTTTTCCGTGTTTTAACACAATATTAGTGAGATATAACAGACAGTAATGCCAGGAATGTAAAGGGGAAGTTATTAAAACCAATGGAATGTAAATAAGAAGAAAGAAAAGTGGATGAAAAAATTACCAACTGTGAGCAGGAATCGAACCTACGACCTTCGAATTACGCGTTCGATGCTCTAACCACTGAGCTATCACAGCGGCCCTCCCTCCATCCACTGTTTTTAGGTTTATCTGTGAATTTAGAAGTAGGAGTGACAGTCAGCGCCATCTATAAGCCAAACAACGAGTGTGAAACACTCTTATGCGCATGTTTGGCGCCACGTAGCACGTGAACTTATTATGAGCGGGCAGCTGATTAATTGTCCCTCTTATACAACCTAAACACACCAAGTCTGCCAGTACGAGACCCTCGTTCAATGAAATAAGGGAAAGAAGTTTATACCTACGGGCTCGTTTTTCCGTGTTTTAACACAATATTAATGAGATATAACAGACAGTAATGCCAAGGAATGTAAAGGGGAAGTTATTAAACCAATGGAATGTAAATAAGAAGAAAGATAAGTGGATGAAAAAATTACCAACTGTGAGCAGGAATCAAACCTACGACCTTCGAATTACGCGTTCGATGCTCTAACCACTGAGCTATCACAGCGGCCATCCCTCCATCCACTTTTTTTGGGTTTTATCTGTGAATTTAGAAGTAGGAGTGACAGTCAGCGCCATCTATAAGCCAAACAACGAGTGTGAAACACTCTTATGCGCATGTTTGGCGCCACGTAGCACGTGAACTTATTATGAGCGGGCAGCTGATTAAATTGTCCCTCTTATACAACCTAAACACACCAAGTCTGCCAGTACGAGACCCTCGTTCAATGAAATAAGGGAAAGAAGTGTATACCTAAGGGCTCGTTTTTTCCGTGTTTTAACACAATATTAATGAGATATAACAGACAGTAATGCCAAGGAATGTAAAGGGGAAGTTATTAAAACCAATGGAATGTAAATAATAAGAAAGAAAAGTGGATGAAAAAATTACCAACTGTGAGCAGGAATCGAACCTACGACCTTCGAATTACGCGTTCGATGCTCTAACCACTGAGCTATCACAGCGGCCCTCCCTCCATCCACTTTTTTTGGGTTTATCTGTGAATTTAGAAGTAGGAGTGACAGTCAGCGCCATCTATAAGCCAAACAACGAGTGTGAAACACTCTTATGCGCATGTTTGGCGCCACGTAGCACGTGAACTTATTTGAGCGGGCAGCTGATTAATTGTCCCTCTTATACAACCTAAACACACCAAGTCTGCCAGTACGAGACCCTCGTTCAATGAAATAAGGGAAAGAAGTGTATACCTAAGGGCTCGTTTTTCCGTGTTTTAACACAATATTAATGAGATATAACAGACAGTAATGCCAAGGAATGTAAAGGGGAAGTTATTAAAACCAATGGAATGTAAATAAGAAGAAAGAAAAGTGGATGAAAAAATTACCAACTGTGAGCAGGAATCGAACCTACGACCTTCGAATTAGGCGTTCGATGCTCTAACCACTGAGCTATCACAGCGGCCCTCCCTCCATCCACTTTTTTTGTGTTTATCTGTGAATTTAGAAGTAGGAGTGACAGTCAGCGCCATCTATAAGCCAAACAACGAGTGTGAAACACTCTTATGCGCATGTTTGGCGCCACGTAGCACGTGAACTTATTATGAGCGGGCAGCTGAATAATTGTCCCTCTTATACAACCTAAACACACCAAGTCTGCCAGTACGAGACCCTCGTTCAATGAAATAAGGGAAAGAAGTGTATACCTAAGGGCTCGTTTTTCCGTGTTTTAACACAATAATAATGAGATATAACAGACAGTAATGCCAAGGAATGTAAAGGGGAAGTTATTAAAACCAATGGAATGTAAATAAGAAGAAAGAAAAGTGGATGAAAAAATTACCAACTGTGAGCAGGAATCGAACCTACGACCTTCGAATTACGCGTTCGATGCTCTAACCTCTGAGCTATCACAGCGGCCCTCCCTCCATCCACTTTTTTTGGGTTTATCTGTGAATTTAGAAGTAGGAGTGACATTCAGCGCCATCTATAAGCCAAACAACGAGTGTGAAACACTCTTATGCGCATGTTTGGCGCCACGTAGCACGTGAACTTATTATGAGCGGGCAGCTGATTAATTGTCCCTCTTATACAACCTAAACACACCAAGTCTGCCAGTACGAGACCCTCGTTCAATGAAATAAGGGAAAGAAGTGTATACCTAAGGGCTCGTTTTTCCGTGTTTTAACACAATATTAATGAGATATAACAGACAGTAATGCCAAGGAATGTAAAGGGGAAGTTATTAAAACCAATGGAATGTAAATAAGAAGAAAGAAAAGTGGATGAAAAAATTACCAACTGTGAGCAGGAATCAAACCTACGACCTTCGAATTACGCGTTCGATGCTCTAACCACTGAGCTATCACAGCGGCCCTCCCTCCATCCACTTTTTTTGGGTTTATCTGTGAATTTAGAAGTAGGAGTGACAGTCAGCGCCATCTATAAGCCAAACAACGAGTGTGAAACACTCTTATGCGCATGTTTGGCGCCACGTAGCACGTGAACTTATTATGAGCGGGCAGCTGATAAATTGTCCCTCTTATACAACCTAAACACACCAAGTCTGCCAGTACGAGACCCTCGTTCAATGAAATAAGGGAAAGAAGTGTATACCTAAGGGCTCGTTTTTCCGTGTTTTAACACAATATTAATGAGATATAACAGACAGTAATGCCAAGGAATGTAAAGGGGAAGTTATTAAAACCAATGGAATGTAAATAAGAAGAAAGAAAAGTGGATGAAAAAATTACCAACTGTGAGCAGGAATCGAACCTACGACCTTCGAATTACGCGTTCGATGCTCTAACCACTGAGCTATCACAGCGGCCCTCCCTCCCTCCACTTTTTTTGGGTTTATCTGTGAATTTAGAAGTAGGAGTGACAGTCAGCGCCATCTATAAGCCAAACAACGAGTGTGAAACACTCTTATGCGCATGTTTGGCGCCACGTAGCACGTGAACTTATTATGAGCGGGCAGCTGATAAATTGTCCCTCTTATACAACCTAAACACACCAAGTCTGCCAGTACGAGACCCTCGTTCAATGAAATAAGGGAAAGAAGTGTATACCTAAGGGCTCGTTTTTCCGTGTTTTAACACAATATTAATGAGATATAACAGACAGTAATGCCAAGGAATGTAAAGGGGAAGTTATTAAAACCAATGGAATGTAAATAAGAAGAAAGAAAAGTGGATGAAAAAGTTACCAACTGTGAGCAGGAATCGAACCTACGACCTTCGAATTACGCGTTCGATGCTCTAACCACTGAGCTATCACAGCGGCCCTCCCTCCATCCACTTTTTTTGGGTTTATCTGTGAATTTAGAAGTAGGAGTGACAGTCAGCGCCATCTATAAGCCAAACAACGAGTGTGAAACACTCTTATGCGCATGTTTGGCGCCACGTAGCACGTGAACTTATTATGAGCGGGCAGCTGATTAATTGTCCCTCTTATACAACCTAAACACACCAAGTCTGCCAGTACGAGACCCTCGTTCAATGAAATAAGGGAAAGAAGTGTATACCTAAGGGATCGTTTTTCCGTGTTTTAACACAATAATAATGAGATATAACAGACAGTAATGCCAAGGAATGTAAAGGGGAAGTTATTAAAACCAATGGAATGTAAATAAGAAGAAAGAAAAGTGGATGAAAAAATTACCAACTGTGAGCAGGAATCGAACCTACGACCTTCGAATTACGCGTTCGATGCTCTAACCACTGAGCTATCACAGCGGCCCTCCCTCCATCCACTTTTTTTGGGTTTATCTGTGAATTTAGAAGTAGGAGTGACAGTCAGCGCCATCTATAAGCCAAACAACGAGTGTGAAACACTCTTATGCGCATGTTTGGTGCCACGTAGCACGTGAACTTATTATGAGCGGGCAGCTGATTAATTGTCCCTCTTATACAATCTAAACACACCAAGTCTGCCAGTACGAGACCCTCGTTCAATGAAATAAGGGAAAGAAGTGTATACCTAAGGGCTCGTTTTTCCGTGTTTTAACACAATATTAATGAGATATAACAGACAGTAATGCCAAGGAATGTATATGGAAAGTTATTAGAAGAAATGTTATGTAAATAAGAAGAAAGAAAAGTGGGTCAAGAAGTAACTAGCCCTGAGCAGGATTCGAACCTACGACCTTCGAATAATGCGTTCGATGCTCTAACCACTGAGCTATCACAGCGGCCTTCCGCCAACCCACTTTCTTGCGTTTATATGTGAATATACACGTAGGAGTGTCAGTCAGCATCTTCTATAGCCAAACGGCGAGTGTAGAACACCATTTTATGAGCCTGGTGGCGTCACATAGCACGTTAACTTATTACGAGTGGGCTCCTGATTAATATAACCTCGTATACAACCTAATGACACCAAGTATGCTAGTACGAGACCCTCGTTAATGAAGAAGGGAAAGAGGTGTATACTTAAGGGCTCGTTTTTCCGTGTTTTACACAATATTAATGAGAGCTAACAGACAATAATGCCAAAGAATGTATATAGGAAGTTATTTGAACAAATGTAATGTAAATAAAAACAAAGAAAAGTGGGTGAAAAAATAAACAGCCGCGAACAGGAATCAAACCTACGACCTTCGAATATGGCGTTCGATGCTCTCACCACTGAGCTATCACAGCGGCCTTCCCCCAACCCACTTTCTTGTGTTTATATGTGAATTTACACGTGCGAGTGTCAGTCAGCGCCATCTGTACCTAAACGGCGAGTGTAGAACACCATTTTATGAGCCTGGTGGCGTCACGTAGCACGTGAACTTAATACGAGTGGGCAGCTGATCAATAGTACCTTGTATACAACCGAGTGACACCAAGTCTGCCAGTACAAGGCCCTCGTTAATGAATAAGGGAAAGAGGTGTATACCTAAGGGCTCGTTTTTCCGTGTTTTGACACAATATTATTAAGAGCTAACAGACAATAATGCCAAGGCATGTATATAGGAAGTTATTAGAAGAAATGTAATGTAAATAAGAAGAAAGAAAAGTGGGTGAAAAAGTAAGCAGTCGTGAGCAGGAATCGAACCTATGACCTTCGAGTAACGCGTTCGATGCTCTCACCCCTGAGCTATCACAGCGGCCTTCCCCCAACACACTTTCTTGTGTTTATATGTGAATTTAAACGTGGGAGTGTCAGTCAGCGCCATCTGTAGCCAAACGGCGAGTGTAGAACACCATTTTATGAGCCTGGTGGCGTCACGTAGCACGTGAACTTATTACGAGTGGGCAGCTGATCAATGGTACCTCGTATACAACCTTACGACACCAAGACTGCCAGTACGAGACCCTCGTTAATGAATAAAGGAAAGAGGTGTATACATAAGGGCTCGTTTTTCCGTGTTTTCACACAATAATAATGAGTGCTAACAGACAATAATGCCAAGGATTGTATATGGGAAGTTATTAGAACAAATGTAATGTAAATAAGAAGAAAGAAAATTGAGCGAAAAATCAACCAGCCGTGAGCAGGAGGATGGAGCACGTACCTGGTGCATGAATCACGAGGAACAGATAACATCATGGCCCGAATTCCGCTGCCGGCTGTTGGATACTTACAGAAGTGCTGATCGCCACGAACGAGCGGAGCGAGCGATCCAGGCCCACATCCAGATGCCCAATGAAACTGTCATGACCTATGTGGAAGAAGTGACGCGCCTGTTCCGACAGGCTTATCAGAGTATGACAGAATAAAAGAAGGTGCGTCACCTGATGCGGGGAGTTAAGGAGCAGCTTTTTGCTGGCCTTGTACGGAGCCCTCCGAACACGGTCACCGTGTTCTCGTCCGAAGCCGTCACGATGGAAAAGATGCTTCAGCATGGATCCACCCTGTTTGAGCGGCAAGTGAACACGTCCACCGCTCATGTTCTCACGACTATTGGGAGCAACACCGAGTGTCTGCGCGACCTTATCCGCTCCATAATACGCGAGGAGCTGCAAAAGGCTACCACACTACCACTACCTACGGTGAGTTCCATTGCAAGCATCGTCAAGGACGAGCTGCGTTAAGCCCTTCGTGACCCTGTGAGTCTGAATAACGCCACAACCGCCCCGGCTGACTACCACCGTGCAACCTACGCGGAAGCCTTGAAGCGCCCAGCTTCCGCTTCCCCGCTGTTTGTTCAGGCACCTCCTACGGTTTTACTTCAGTCGGCGCAGCCTCTATGGTACTACGAGAACACACGCACGCCCCCACCCCTCGTTTACGCCAGCCCTGTGCATCTTGCGGAAAAACCAGCACACTACCTCGACGACAGACGTGCTTTGCCTCGGAAATCTGATGTTTGGCGCACTCTTCATCGCCGACCTTTGTGCTTCCACTGTGGTGAAGCGGACCATTTGTACTGTGGTATGGACCATTTGTGTCCATACCGACGCCTCGGGCTGCGCGGCTTTTCAGTATATTCAGCGCCTCCTCGGTATGGCCAGCGACCCCGGGACATTGAGGACTACCTGGCTCAACAGCGCATTCCACCGCCTTCTGGACGGCAGTCGCGCTCACCGTCGCCGAGGCGCTTTTCATCTTCGCCACAGCGCCTTGCTGGCGCACGGTCTTCCAGTCCCCGCCGGGAAAACTAACGCAAGCGACCCTTGGAGGCGAGGTCGCTGGCAGTCGACGTGCTGAAGACCTCCGATCGGCGCCAACAGTAAAGGGCGTAGATTCGACAGAGCGATATGCGCGGCTTTCTCTGGATATACCGGTGCTGATAGACGGCTATGCAGTAGGTGCTTTAGTTGATACCAGGCTGACTATTCGATACTAAGCGGGAAAATTACCCGACTACTAATGAAAGTAATCACGCCCTGGCATGGCTCCGTGATTCGAACGGCTGGTGGCCACACCGTCTCTCCGCTTGGAACCTGCACGAGTAGAGTTTGGGTTTGCAGTTATACTTTTGTAGGAAGTTTCCTTGTGCTCCGTGAATGTTCACGCGACGTTATTCTTGGTGTTGACTTCCTGCAGGAGTATGGATCTGTCATTGATCTCCAAGAGAATCGCATCACCTTCTCAGCCGACCGAGCAATCGACACGCAGGATGACCAACAACGTACCGACGTTCTTCATGTTTCTGCTGAAAGTATAACGCTTCCTCCAAGAGCCAGTGTTATTGTCGACGTAACATGCTGTGGATTGCGAAATGGTGAAGCGATTGGAGAAAGTAATTTTGAACACCTGCTGACTCAAAGTGTTTGTGTGGCTAGGAGTATCATACAGCTACGTGATGGCCGATCTCAACTGCTTGTTACAAATTTCAGCAACGAACACCGACACCTTTTTCGTGGCACTTCGTTAGCGTTTGCAGATGAATTAGGAACCGTTCCCATCTGCTTCTCGTCGGACGCAGCGGAGGCCGCCGATACGTCTCTAATCAATATCGATATTAATTCTAACCTCACACCAGAAAACCAGACAGCACTGCGACAACTCTTTTTCGAATTCAAGTCATGCTTCGCTGCTTCCTCTAAGGTGCACCAGACATCGATCACTAGGCACAGAATCATCACTTACGACGACGCCCACCCAGTACACTAACAGCCTTACCGTGTGTCAGCGAAGGAACGAGAAGCCATTCGTACGCAAATTCGAGAAATGCTTGACGACGGCATCATCGAGCCTTCCAACAGTGCGTAGTCCTCTCCGGCCGTCCTAGTCAAGAAGAAAGACGGAACGCTACGTTTCTGCGTCGATTACCGGAAGCTGAACAGCGTGACTAAAAAGGACGTGTACCCGCTACCACGCATCGACGACTCGTTAGACAGATTACTCCGCGCCCACTATTTATCCTCTTTGGATTTGAAAAGCGGCTACTGGCAGATTGAGGTTGACGAGCGATACCGCGAGAAAACGGCATTTGTGACCCCTGATGGCCTGTATGAATTTCGAGTCCTTCCTTTTGGTTTGTGCTCAGCGCCCGCAACCTTCCAGTGAATGATGGACACTGTGCTTACTGGTCTGAAGTGGCAAACTTGTCTCGTATACCTTGATGATGTTGTCGTTTTTTCTGAAACCTTCCAGCAACATCTTCACCGCCTCAGGAGTGTGCTACAGGCTATTCAATCAGCAGATCTTACGCACTCAAACCGCAGAAGTGTCACTTTGGCTATGAAGAGCTCAAATTCTTTGGCCATGTAGTCAACGCGAAAGGTGTCCGACCTGACCCCGACAAAGTTGCCGCTTTAGCCGTGTTTCCGCATCCTACAGACAAAAAGACTGTTCGGCGCTTTCTGGGCTTGTGCGCCTACTATCGACGATTTATTAGAGGGTTTCCGAAGATAGTGGAACCCTTGACTCGCCTTACACGCGACGACACACCGTTTTTATGGGCTACCGAGCAACAGGCTGCTTTTGCCGAGCTACGACAGCGGATGCAGTCAGCCCCTGTTCTTGCGCATTTTGACGATGATGCTGACACAGAGGTGCACACTGACGCCAGTAACATCGGCCTCGAAGCAGTGCTCGTTCAGCATCAACACGGCAAAGAACGAGTCATAGCCTATGCCAGCCGCTCACTGTCCCGTACCGAGGTGAATTACACGACCACAGAGAAAGAGTGTCTCGCAGTAGTGTGGGCGATCACCAAGTTTCGCCCGTACCTCTATGATCGTCCAATTAAAGTGGTGACGGACCACCATGCCCTCTGCTGGTTGGTAAACATTCGTGATCCCTCTGGACGACTGGCCCGATGGAGCTTGCGTCTACAGGAATTTGATGTGACCATCGTATATAAGTCTGGACGGAAGCATGAAGACGCTGATACACTGTCGCATGCACCTTTAGCCAACTAAGAACAAGAAGACGATGACGGTTTCCTCAGCGCCATTAGCTCATCTGACTTGAGCAGACGCCAGCGAGAGGATGAAGAGATTCGACCGCTCATCGACTATCTGGAGGGTCATAGTGCCGTTATACCTCGCCATCTATCTCGCGTTGTGACGTATTTCTGCCTCCGAGATAATGTCCTGTACAAAAAAAAAACGCCCGTTCTACGAGCCGCACTTACCTCCTCGTCGTTCCGAAGGACATTCGGGACGAAGTTCTCTCCGCGTGTCATGACAAGCCCACATCTGGTCACCTAGGTTACTCGCGAACGCTCGCCAGAGTAAGTGAGGCATACCACTGGCCCGGACTTTCGGCAAGCGTGAAGCAGTACGTTAAAAGCTGTCGTGAATGCCAGCGTCGAGAGTCGCCACCAAGCAAGCCGGCTGGATTACTTCAGCCAATTGATCCACCCCGCAAGCCATTTGACCAAGTCGGCATGGACATTCTCGGCCCATTTCCTTTATCGTCCGACGGCAACAAATGGGTCATTGTTGCAACTGACTATTTGACCCGCTATGCTGAGACACAGGCGATACCACGAGCCACGGCTTCTGAGGTAGCACAGTTTTCGTGTGCCACATTGTTCTGCGCCACGGTGCTCTATCTACAGTGATAACCGACAGATCGACAGCGTTCACTGCACAGCTTATCGATGAAGTTTTTCGACTAAGTAACACTAGGCATCGAAGGATGACTGCTTACCATCCGCAGAGCAACGGCTTAACCGAGCGACTAAATAAGACAGTCACAAACATGATCTCCATGTACATCGACGTCCAACACAAAACATGGGATCGCATTTTGCCTTATGTGACGTTCGCTTATAACACCGCCGATCAAGAAACAACCCGATTTACACCGTTTCGACTACTCTACGGCCGCGAAGTTCAGAAGATGCTGGATGCGATGTTTCCTTGTGAAGACGCCGATCAATTAACAACTGACGCAGAAGAATTTGCAGAGGGTGCCGAGGAAACTCGCCAGCTCGCCCGGCTACAGATTGGTCAGCAGCAACAGGTCGGTGCACGACGTTACGATATGCGTCACAATGACGTATCATACAGTCCGGGAGACCAAGTTTGCGTTTGGACCCCTGTTCGAGGCCATGGCCTATCCGAAAAGTTGCTCAGCAGATACTTCGGTCCGTATAAAGTAGTACGCCGCGTGAGCAACGTAAAGTACGAAGGGGTTCCGGACGCTACGTCGTCACGATGGGTACAACGAAAACAACCGACCTGTGACATAGTTCACGTGGTGCGCATGAAGCCTTATTTTGCGCGTTCCTAAAAAACCACTTTTCCTGTGTTTTTTTTTTATTCGTGCTCCGACAGTTGCCTCACCATTGGTGAACTTATCGCGTCTACCATTTGATTATTGGTGCCGTTTTTCATTGTTTAAACTACTTTGTTTTGGTTTTTTTTGCAATAACTTTACAGCATCGGGACGATGCTTTTTTTTTGTTGAGGAGGAATATTGCCACCTACTTATAGTAGTGGGTCGTATGCCAAGGTGAAAGCTCACACCACCGAGAAGAAAGAAGTGCACGTGGGCCCCCGCTCTGGCAAACAAGCCCAACCGACGCGCTTGGTTAGAGCCCTGTTGCTCAAACGTCAATAAACCTTGTCGGCACCCCCTGGAGTGACGTGATATATATATATATATATATATATATATATATATATATATATATATATATATATATATATATATATATATATATATATATATATATATATATATATACAGAATACTAATCAACAAGGGTGTAGGGCTGGGGGACACAATCTCCCCAATGCTGTTTACCACGTGCTTACAGAACGTTTTCAGAAGCCTAGAATGGGAACAGTTAGGGGTAACAGTTAATGGAGAGTACCTTAGTAACCTGGCCTTCGCCGATGACATTGCATTGCTCAGTAACTCAAGGGTTCAATTGCAACTCATGAATACGGAGTTAGACAAGGTTATATATATATATATATATATATATATATATATATATATATATATATATATATAATTTAGGAAAAAGATGGCTCTTGATACCGTCAGTCATTTACTTACACGTTCGAATAAACATGTCAGAACTCGCAATTTTTGGAATGTCCCTGCAATTTAGTTCTTAATATTTATCAGGTCGTAAACTATTTGTCCGGATAGGTAAAGGTGTAAAGGGATGGTGTCAGGCAAGGAATGCTGCAAGTAAGTGTGCTTAACCCTATTACAATAAACTGCGTCATGATTAATTTAGCGAGAAGACTGCCACCTAGCTTACTGTTCTCACTGTAGGCAGATGATGTGTGTATTTGGACAACTGGAACTAGTGAACTCAAAGGGCATAAATACCATTAACAACTTTTATAGTAGAAATAGGGATGGTTCTATCACATGCTAAGATAGCTTGTTGCCCATTACTCGTTAGGAGTTAAAGAATTTCAACCATGGTCTGGAAGAACCCCGTTCACAGTTTGTGATACAGCATATACTTTTTGGAATAATACTTGATCGACAGCAAGCCTGGACACCACGCATAATAAAACTTGAAAGCGTTGTTAATGCAATTAAGAATGTACTTCGCAGAATAGCCGGTACTTCATGGGGAGGACCAGTGTCGTGAATACCTACTGTTCATAATGCTTTAGTAAGACAAAGAATAGCATACTCTGCGGTAATTTTTCATGGCATTTCACCTACGTCCGAACAAATACTACAAAGATTTTCACCCAAAGGATGCAGCATTCGCCAGGGGGGGGGGGGGGAGCAGCAAGCGAGTTCCAGTTCCCCTTTAATAGCAGAGGCTCGCTAGTTCCCGCTTGCAGTCATGAGAAGTATCGAAACATGGTGACATTTTTCTCGCCTTCAGCAAAGCATTCCTCCCGCTCCCCATTTGCTTTGGAGATATTACAGAGAAGTGCAAGCTGTGTCCATAAAGAAATTAGGAAAAATTCTAGCGCATTGCTAAAAATTTAGATTTTAAACTCAGACATCGGTTATTCTTTACGGCAACTCACTTAAGTAAAGATCAATTTGCCACTGGAAGCATACTCAGAAAAAAAGAGACACGTTCGTCGAGCCGTCGAACAACTAGCGCTTTGCCGGATATAATTGCGGTATATCCGGGGCACATTCATGTATATACAAATGGGTCCAGTATACTAATATCTTCCGTACTTTCATCATTCATTATACCACACGTCAATGTGGAAGGTTCATTTAAGTTATCTCGTGATACGTCGTCAGCTACAGCTAAGCAATTCTAAGAGCTTTAAAATGGATCAAGTGCTCAAAGTGTGTAATTTTCAATGATTCACAAGTGGAACTAGAATCACTGCCCAGCACAAAACCAAAAATAATAAATGACAGCCTCAGTTACGAGAACCTTAAAAAAAACCGACCGGACCATGAAATAATGTTTCAGTGACTATCGGTACATTGCAACATACCTGGCAACGCAGCAGCTCGTGAAGCAGCATGGCATGCACAACAGAAAGACACTTTGGTTTGAAATATCAAAAATTGAATTCGCCTCGTTTTAAGAAAAAAATCTTTCAACATGTGTAAATATACGTGGTTTCACCAGAAATCCAAAAGCTCTGATTTATCTCGTATAGATCCACAAATTGAATTTGAGATTTTCATATTCCTAAAAAGAAATGGGGAAATCTTTATTCATCAATTAGGATCAGGCAACGCCTACACCAAGAATTTTTTACGCAGATTTAGCCGAGCTGAAACCTCTGCATCTGATTGGGGAATAGTAGATGAAGTCATATATAACTTCTTTCTAAATTGCATACATGAAAGACCAAGGCGCAGACTTAGATCATCTTAATGACTTTAGATCACAGACCATTCAGTTTAAGGATACTTTTGGACCCATGGGCAACAAGAGGTTTACAGAAGTGCGCCGTAAAAGCATTGAAAGTTTTCCTTGAAGATCACGGCATTCTTGACCGATATTAGTGCAAATACCTTTGTTCTTTTTTATTCCAATAGCAATTAAATGGACACTCTCGGCTGCATTTCGCCGCCAGCGTCGGTGTCGACGCGGTCGTCAATGTCATGCAGCGTATATGTATACGTATCGATATATATGAAAACACAAGAAAGAAAAAAAAACAGAAAAGGACTCCGGCGCACGGATTTGACCGTGGGAACTCCGCGTTGAATTTGAGGCCTCAACCGCTGAGCTACCGAAGGGTACATTCTTTAATGTTTAAACGGCAAGCTGTTTATATCTACGACTTACCGCTGATGGCGGGCATTTCGGGGGGAGCTTTCCTGTTTTCAGCATTATCAGCAAGATGGCACAATGCGTGCGCGGCATCTAACATCTCTCACGTGTATTTTGGCTTCCGGAGAGGAGGGTAGTGAACGATCTCTCGTGAGCCTTTATCTCCCGGTGGGAAGAATCACACGTCTTGGCTGGTGTTGGGCTTGCACTGTAACGATTCTGTTGTGGTTACGGGGCGCAGAAAGATCACTGCAATCGTTGCTCAGGCTCAATTTGCGAAAGTGGTGTACTTTTAAAACACAGCGAAGTAACAACAGAGACGCTTATTCACGTTCACCTTCATTTGAAAGCTATAACGTCACAAATTCAACGCCACATAATTTTCAGAATCCGTCCAGTACGAGCGGAGTTACGAAAACTTGTAACACCGTGCAATCGCATTCTTCTCTCTTCTCTCGTCCGGATGAAATCACTGGAAGCTAAGCAGGGAGGGATGGGAGGGGCAGTAAAAAAACGTCACTCGGGCCTCATTAGCTTGATCACTTTTTTTCTTTCATTTTCTTCGAATACGTGGCTTTTTCAGTGCGATCGCACGCGCATGCGTGGACACGTGACAGTCTCTCGCGGTGACCTCTGCAACAACCGAGCGCGCTATGTTCAAATCAGCCAATGGCTGATAGATCGGCTTACTACGAGTAATTTTCGGGCTTATTCCGTGATTAGTCGACAGAAGAGAAAGCTATTCTTAGCTGACTTCGATAACTTATTGTGAATTCTAGCCTACAATATTTGACTCGCGTGCTGTCGGGAGCCTTTAATACCGATAGGCAGCCTTTCCTGACCATTCTCAAATAGTGTTACAGGGCCCCTTCAATATCAAAAGAGAAAGCAGATTGACATTCTGAACTAAAATGTAATGGATTGAAACTCACTGTAATGCATTATTCAGAGTGTTCAGTCCTTGCCCAGAAATGAACTGCAGGCCGCACTGTAATACTAATGACAATGTTTTTGTTTCTGTTTCTCTTGCTTCAACTTCGCTGTTGAACATATTGCGAAATGTTGTTGCCAAGACACGAGGTAATGGTGGCATCGCTGTCTGCACGTCTCTCTGAAAACATCAGTTCTGGGTTAGTAAAGAAACTACATAAAACAGGGCATTGAAGGACTCTATTTCAGTTCTAAGTTATATACAGGGAAATAAAAAAAGAAAAAAACATCTTTTCAGAATATGGAATGAAGAAGATAAAAGAGAAAATGGTAGTTATAAAAGTGGAAATAATTGCAAGTGAAGAGAACCCCGCTGGTCTCATGACCAAAGGTTTGAGTATAAAAAACTTCATACAGTCCGTACTACAGTGGCATAGTCCAGAGTGACTTGTTACGGAAAACAAGACTACAGATTGAAGAGAGATCAAAGACATCAACAGTTGCGAATATATGCGACCAGCATACGCGTGCCCATTCCAGCAGTGTTAGACTTAAAGAAGTGTGAAACCTGCATATAATTTCTCAGAGTAACAGGTAATTTTCTGAGATGCCTACAGGGTAAAGAAAGGCAAACAATTATGAGCTATGAGGTTTGAGGAACTGAACATTGCAGATTTAACAATAAAAATAGACCCACAAAAAGTAGTACGGTGGCATGCTATACTGGAGAAGAATATTACTACAATGACAATGAGGATGGTTTTTTTATGGGAGGAAATTTTTCGAAGATGAGCAACGGCTTGTAGAACCGAATGGTCACCTGTTTTAAAGTAAATAGTGCTACAACTAAAGGCATCCGATAGTGTTACCAAAGTGTAGGCCTGGTTGAAAGGTGCTAGTACAACATAATAATAAACTAGCATAGCACTGAAGAGTAGGCGTAACTTTTTCACAGCTTAGAACTAAGTATTGGATCATAAAAGGAAAGCAGCTACGAAAGATTATAATTCTTGAATGTTTTAAGTTCCAACAATTTGATGCCACACCCTTCCACCAATAAACAGACTCCATTCCTGCTGACGGAGTCAACGTTTGTCAACAATTTGAAATGACAGGTGTGGATGTCGCAGACGTCATGCTTATAAAAGAAGCAGGTAAAGGCTCTACAAAACAGTACATCGCATTTTTGGTGTGTGCCACAGCAAGAGGTGTAGATGTCGAAGTTGTGAGCAACTGGAAGACATAAAACTATTTACAGGACATTGAAAAGACTTACAATGAAGAGAGACCTAAGTCGCCCAATGTACAGTAATAATGGAAGGACCTTCAGAAGGTTAACAGAGAAATGAGTCGTACGCTCAAACAAGTACAGGAAATATCTGAGCTAGCAAAGGCGAATAAATAACGTAGAAGTACGTTTCCGAACAAGCAGCTTGGTGAGGAGGGTTATATGAACGGATAATACGAAGCATGAAATCATCTCTGAGGAAGATTATTGGCGAACGATTTTAAACGAGGGAAGAGGTGCACACCATCTCCACTGAAGTTGAGACAGAGCCTAATAAGAAACCTTTGACTTACGTGTACAGAGAACTGGATTACGCCCTCACTACTAGGCGAGCTGATGTATTAGGTGACAAAAAACAAAACAAGATCAAGCTTCCAGGCAATAACGAATATGAGCACAACATAGAATAGCATAAAGTAGAATAGCATAGCATGGAGTATGAGCCAGCATAGAAAAAATCTGAAAAAAAACATGCAATGAAAGTCTAGGGAAGATCGAACAGAAAATAACTGCAATCAGAGATAAAGCTAGCGCAAGTCGAAAAAAGATAAAACAATTCGACAGATCTAATGACCAGGGGCAGTCGATGATATGCGAAGCACGAATGGGGAAGGTTGATATGTCACTTTAAGATCAACACAACGTTACGAGGTGGATGAGTGTAGTACAGAGTAAACACAATAGAAAATGTTATGCACACTCACGTATCTAGATAGGATGCAAGTATATCGTTTGCCGTCGCGTAACGATGGCAACACAAACGTTTGCGATACCACCACCAGCAGTGATAGGCTGATTTATTGTATATCAAGCTAGACAGCCAGCCGGAAGTGCACCATGAGCGTGATATGCACATCATGCAGTGCATGACATTCATGTCGGTTTTCACTTGTTAGGACTTGTAAATAGTGTTCGCAATACAGTGACGTCACTCGACGCCCACTAAAGTGTATATAAAGCTAGCGAATCAGCTGCAAGGGCACCTTGGGCGTGGCATGTAAATTATGCCACACATGACTTCCATGGTATAATTTTCATGTTTGCGCCAAGCATTTGTCTTCGTCGTGCATTCACGTCATGTAATACAAAATTTGGTATCGGTGAAGCTTGCGAAACTGGCCGCGAGTGTGCTTTAAAAGTAGCATGTGGTGATTGCTTTACATGTCACGCATGTTTTGATTATCATGTTGGACGTGCCATTTACCTTCGTCGTCTATTCACGTCACGTAATATCAAATTTGGTATATGTGAAGCTAGTGAAACAACCGCGAGCGCATCATGAGCGTGGGATGTGGTCATGTTCTTACATGACACGCATGCCAGAATTATAATGTTTACACCAGTCATATATCTTTGTCATCCATTCATGTAATGTAGCACAAAATCAGATATATGCGAAGCTAGCGAAAGCAGCCGCAAGCGCACTACGAGCGTAAAATGTAGTCTTGTTTTACACTGATACGCATGTCGTGATCATCATGTCTGAACACATCATTTACATCAGTCGTCCTTTCGCGTCCCAGGATACAATATTTGTTATATGTGAAGCTAGCAAAATGACCACGAGCGCACCATCAGTGTCGCGTGTAGTCATGCATGTCATGATTTTCACGTTACGGCCTCTCACTTATGTTCGCCAAGATATCACGTCATACCATACCAGTTTTACAATGTTATATGAAAAAACCACCCCAAGGGCAGTAAAATATGACATGTAAATTATGGCATTCATGATATACGTGTCAAGATTTTTATGTTATGACTAGTCGTTTATGCTCGTCATACAGCCATGCTAAGCTATACCAAATAGAGTATTGATGCCAATATCGAAAAAGGCTAGGAGAGCTGAAAATCATAGGCAGCTAGATAGATAGATATAAACGATCGAAGTCACTAATGTTCGCTAAGAAATGTTTCGCATTCAAAAAGATGCATGTGATTTGCGGAGATGGTGTGGATATGTGTTTCGTGGTAGCCAGTCGCATTCAGGAGCTGAGTGTACAGCAACACCTACGCACAGCGCAGGAGCGCTTCTCGTGGGAACATGAAGTGTGCTAGTCAGAATTTCTATTTCCTCCAGCACTCACAAAGTAATCAGTATTCGCAGTGGTTCGCAGTCCCAATCTATGCCGTCATTTGCATATGCAAATTATACAGACGACGTGAGCAGCAACCCAAACTTGCAACCTTGTACGTGAAAATTGCGACGGAGTCATAGCCGATCACGTTCTTGTTTTGCCATCTTTCATTACTGAATGCACCGAGAATAGCAGCTAAATGAAATGTTACCCTGAAAAGAACGAATATGAAGTAACCAAACAATAAAAAAGGTTTATTTAGCTCGCAGGGAAAGCCGTGAACCACAGCATTAAAGATTTATTCATTAAAGTCTACCTTGTGACTGCAGCGAGAAAGGTTGAACTATTCGCCCACGAAAATAGCAGCCAAGCCAATTAGTTAGGTGCTCAAAGGACCGCTGATGGAAATCACGCAAAAGCAGTGTTGCAGTATTTATGCAAACGAACTGTACGCTCCTCTTAAAAGTTAGACAGAAGCCTTCTGCCGAAGCAATTTTTATTAGTTTCGTTTCGCGCTGTGAGTCTGAACGTAGTGGGCAATACACGTTCATATGCTAATATACAATATTTTAAACAGTCATCGAGCCGATAGTTGTACCAGTAAGCAGGTTTCTAGAAGCGGGAATTGTGTTTGTTCGTTTGGAGAGTTGTTCACAAATATTTATTGTTAACTGGTGAGTTACATATAACTATATTTGATTTGTATTGATACATAACTGCCGCTAAACGCGGCTGCAAGAAAGAGGAGGACGAAGTGAGTTTCTGATTGATTCTGAACTGGTGCCATCTTGCTCATCGAGCTCTGTGCGTTGTATATAGATTATTAGAGAAGTTACTTGTAACATTATAGGTGCATTGGTGGAGGTGGACGACCCCCGTACCTAGATGGACACGCGCAGCGGTCGCAACATCGGTGACTCTTCGACTGCTTCGACTGCTGGTACTACCTCTACACCTCCCTCATCAGTCCAAGCCACCATCTATGTCACACACTCACACCTCCGGGGTCCTGGCACTTTCTCCGGTGATGGTACGATCGATCTTGACAATTGGCTGAACCGGTACGAGGGCGTCTGTGCTGCTCACCACTGGGATCCTACGCTCATGCTCACCAATGTGCTTTTCTACCTAGACGGCACTCCCCGAACATGGTTTGAAAGCCACGACGCCAACATAACGAGCTGGGATCTCTTCAAAAAAAAGATCCGTGGCCTGTTAAGCGATTTATCTGGTCGTCAGCTCGCTGCGAAGAAGGCTCTTGCCACACGGGCCCAGTTTTCTACCGAATCATGTCTCCTACATTCTTGACCTTTTGGCCCTTGTTCCAAGGCTGACCAGTGCATGTCGGAAGACGAAAACGTTAACCACGTCTTGAAAGGCATTGCCGACGATGCTTTCAACCTGCTGGTTCTTAACAACGTCTCGAGCATCGACACCATCCTTAAGGTTAAGGAATTCTAATGTCTCGAAGAAGCCAAAGACCGCCGCGTAGCACAAAGCATCTTGCGTCTTCCGAACACAGCGGCTACTTCTTCGTGTGACGACGCCTTCCACCAGGCACCTCGATGTGACAACCTCACACGCATCATTCGTTGAGAGGTCGAGGCAACACAACCGGTAGCCCCGCCATTCCCGACGCCTGCGCCTTCCCCGACCACGATCGATTTGATACAAGCCGTCGTTCATCAAGAGCTATCGAATGTCGGCCTACATGCTGTTCCTGCCGTGTACTCTGCTGAGCATTCTTATCGTCCCCCTTCTGCTCCTCGCATCCAAAGCAATCCGTCTGAATGGCGTACCCTTGATGACAGGTTCATATGTTCTAACTGTCGACGTGTTGGTCATATCGCTCGTCGCTGCTGCAACCGCTGGGCTCTACCGTCACATTATGCACCTCAGTATCACGCCACTTCTGTCCGCCAGTCGTCCCCATCACTTTCTTCATCAATGCCGACCACGTTTTTCGCTCCTGCAGCACCTCTGAGCCGACGTCGCTACGACCGGTCACCGTCCCCTGCTCGTCATCAGTCCCGGTCACTCCCACAACGCTGTGCTGCCTCCCCGACCTATTCGCAGCACCTCCGACCAGGAAACTAAGCCGTGCAGCTTCTGGAGCTGGAGCTGCGTTGAAGACCTTCGTAACAAATCTTCGCTTAACGTTAACTACGAACCGGAACCTTTTGGACGTTACTGTCGACAATGTTCATGTCAGTGTCACGAAGCTGTTTAATGGGCAATCTCTCGTGTAGGTTCATGTAAAGTAAAAACCGCTGATGACATAACTATCATCGGGAAATGAGCTGACGAGACCATTTGCTTCCACCCAAATTCCCAACATTCAATAATGTTAGAAACCTCTAAAAGACAAATAGCAGACAAAGAACACAGCATACATAACTAGAAAGAAGTTAACAGGAAGAACAAACGGCTAAAGACGTGAACAGTGCATGGACATAAATATTCAGTGGAAAATAAGCCTTCTCACGACATAGCGGGATGCAGTGCTTGCAGTGGAGACTCTGCTACCAAGGCATGGACGCACTCAGGCAAACGATGACAGCGGCGATGCGGGGCTTGCAACTGATGCGCCCGAGTAATGGTGAAGACGCACTCGTGCAGCAGGGGAAAGAGACTGGCGATTACCTTGAGACGCTCACGTGGTTGACTGGCACGGAAGGAAGCGTCGGGCTGGTCGAAGTGGGTGACCTTTCGGCGTTCGGTAGCCGCCGCTCACACACGAAGCTGAAGACGTTTCTTGGCCAGCGCCACAAGACCAGAACAAGCCTGGGCCACGTCAGGAGACGAGAAGACGCTCTATGTTCAGGTTGGAGTGCGCTGGGACCTTGATGCAGGAGCTCTGCTGGCCGCTACTCCCGCACCCTGGCCACCTTCTTCACTCGGTCCCGACTCGGCCACGTCTGCCTATAGCTTCGCTGTTCTTCTCCAAAGACTCTCCTAAATCTCCGTGGAGGAACCTCATTGGACCAAAATGTTCACGCCCTCACTTGCCGCAACCAAGCGGTATCTTGATTTTCTTCTGGCTGATGGAGTGGCGCACTTGTTAAACGCGCACAATCACATCACAGTCAGCGCATTGATAGATACTGGCGCGCATGTGTCCATTATGAGCGCTGACAGTCGCTGCCGACTTGAAAAATTTGTCTCGCCGGCCCTCAACCGAACTGCACGAGTCGCCAATGAAGCAACTGCCACAATTTTTTGCGTGTGCTCTGCGCGAGTTTCTATTGGGGAGAGAAGGACGGTCGTTCTTTTCGCCGTTATCGAACACTGCGCTCATAAACTCAATCTTGGTATGCATTTTCTAGCCACACATTCTGCCCTCATAGACTGTTCAGCTGGCTCTCTCCATCTCGATTTACCTCTCTCTTCCAACCCTACCAGCCCACCGCAAACCAGCCTGTTGCATTGATTTCACGCGCCTCTCATCTAACTCTGTCAAACATGTCGACTTATTCTCCACGCCGCCAGTACCTGACGGTGACTACATAATGGCCCCAATTCCTCCCGTTATGGTTTCGCATAGAGTTGCTGTGCCGCATATGGTTCTGACGATTACGAGAAACCGCACCTTCCTACCACTAGTCAACTTCGCACTCACGACCCAAGTTTTACCGCAGGGTATCGTCCCGGCCAAAATTAACGCTCTCCAAGACGACCATGTCGAGCCCTTCAGAGTTGTCGATTGCTGCAGTTCAGTCAATGGTTCCACTACATCACGCTCTTGGGGCACCGACATCGAGCGAATGGTGTCATCGGACCTCACGTCTGAGCAAGCTGCAGCGTTTTGCCACGTTCGTGAGGGCTATCGTAGCATTTTCGACTTTGCCAGCAACTCGTTAAGCTAAACGACCATTGTCACCAATCACATCAATACTGACCATGCGACTCCCATTCGCCGATGCCACTACTGTGTTTCTGCGTCGGAGCGTGCAATAATACAACAGGAAGTAGGGAAAATGCTTGCGAAAAAGATTATCGAGCCTTCATGCAGCCCCTGGGCTTCTCCAGTCATCCGTGTTAAAAAAAAGGATAGAACATGGCGCTTTTGTGTCGATTACCGTCGCCTCAACAAAATTACAAAAAAAGACGTTTATCCTTTGTCTCGCATCGACGACGCCCTCGACTGCCTGTGCGGTGCTACTTATTTTTGAACTATTGACCTTCGGTCAGGCTACTGGCAGATAGCTGTCGATGAGATGGACCACGAGAAGACCGCATTCATTACTCCTGATGGTCTTTATCAGTTTAAGATGATGCCCTTTGGTCTCTGCAATGCGCCAGCCACATTCGAAAGAGTGATGGACTCATTTCTCCAAGGGTTGAAATGGTCCACATGCTTGTGTTACCTTGACAATGTTATTGTCTTTTCGCCCACATTCGACTATCATCTTGATCGTTTGTGAGCAATTCTGGCCGTTTTCCGTCGAGCCGCATTCCAGCTTAACGCCTCCAAGTGCCACTTCGTTCGTCGTCAAACTTCCGTGCTCGGTCACCCTGTCGATGCCCAAGGCGTGCGTCCAAATCCAGAGTAAAATCCAAGCTGTCACAAACTTTCACGTTCCGAGCACCACAAAGAATGTCCGCAGTTTTGTGGGGTTGTGCTCATATTTCAGACGCTTTGCTGCTACCATTGCACGCCCCCTCACAGACCTCTTGAAGAGAGACGCCTCGTTTATCTAGGGCCATGAAAGCGTCATCGTTTTCCCAATTTACGACCCTGCTTACAACGCCATCAATCTTGGCTCACTTTGATCCATTAGCCCCAGCTTAGTTTCACACGGACGCCAGTGGACACGGCATAGGAGCTATGCTATTTCAGCCCCAACGGAGGCACGACCGTGTTATAGCCTACGCAAGTAGACTGCTATCTCAAGCCGAGCGCAACTATTCCATCACGGAGCGCGAGTACCTCGTCCTGGTATGGACAGTCGCCAAGTTTCGTCAATACCTGTACGGGCGCTCATTCCGTGTTGTCACGGATCATCACGCGCTCTGCTGGCTAGCCTCCCTGAAGGAACTCCGCAGGAAGTCTCGCTCGTCGGGCCCTACGCCATCAAGAATACACGTTCTCTGTAATGCATAAAACAGGGCGATTACATCACGATGCGGATTGTTTATCCCGCTACCCTGTGGACGAAGCAGCCGATACTGACGCTATCGAGGACGTTATTTTCGTGTCGAAGCTGCTGATCATTGCCGAAGAGCGACGTCATGATGCTTCTTTACGAGCCATCATTGACAAACTGGAGTCAACGCTTCGTGACCCATCCCAACAAATGTTTTTGGTGAAAGACGGTATCTTATACCACCGCAACCTTGATTTCTTCGGATCTATCCTGCACCAACTTTATGACGCTTCCGTGACGAGCCATTTGGGCGTTTCTCGCACACATGATTGGGTACGACGTCGGTTTTTTCGGCTTGGACTTGCCCACTCTGTTCGACGCTATGTCGCCGCTTGTGAGCCCTGCCAGCGTCGCAAAACGCCGTCTGCCCTCCCAGCCAGCTACCTTCAGCCGATTGATGTTCCCACTGAACCTTTTTTTCGAGTTGGTCTCGACGTGTTGGGCCCTTTTTCACTCTTTACAGCCGGAAATAAATAAATTGCTGTTGCTACAAACTACGAGACGCGGTATGCAACCACACGAGCACTCCCGCCCAGTTGCACTACCGACGTTGCGGACTTTCTGCTGTACGACATAACACTAGTGCACGGTGCTCTCCGCCAACTTCTCACCGACCATGGCCGCACGTTCTTATCAGCTGTCGTTCACTAAATCCCGAGGTCTTGCCATACCAAGCACAAATTTACTACTTCGTACCATCCCCAGTCAAATGGCCTCACGGAGCGCCTCAACGGAACCCTAACCGATATGCTTGCCAAATACGTTGCGCCAGACCACTAGGATTGGGACATTCATTTGCCGTATTTGACGTTCGCCTACAATTCATCCCGTCAAAACACTGCCGGCTATTCGCCCTTGTATCTCCTATATGGCTGGGACCCAACTCTACCCTTAGACACTTTGCTACCTGCGGCCACTGAATATATCGGGGAAGCCATCGCCCGCACCGACCACGCGCGCCAAGTCGCCTGTACCCGTGTACAGGCCTCACAAACGCACCAACGACAGCACCACGACAGCACCAACGACAACGCACCACTCGGTGTGTGGGACTGTCTCAGAAACTGTTGTCGCCCTACACTAGACCATTCCGTATCGTTCGCCAAGTGACAGACGTCACGTACGAGATTTCCCAACTGATCCAACAATCTTATCGTCAGCTCCGAGTGACACCATTCACGTGGCTCGGCTATATCCCTATACCCCCCTTCGACATCATCTGCGTAGATTTAGCACCGGGGCAGTGGTTCTACCACCGGGGTTATGATACATAACAGCCGCTAAACGCGGCTGCATAAAACAGGAGTACGAAGTGAGTTTTTGGCGAATGCTGAACTAGCGCAATCTTGCTCGTCGAGTTCTGTGCGTTGTTAATCGATTAATAAAGAAGTTACTCGTAACTTTAATAAATGTTCATACCTGTCGGATGTCATTTACAAACACTCTATGTAGATCCTACAAGACACGTGAGTGCTTACCACGATGCAAGCTCTTGTTACTGTACGTTCATCTGCCTATGCCACTATGCATCTTACGTGTGTGCTTAGTCTTGCATGCGTAACATTCTTTTGTAAACGTACCCATGTGCGTCTGCTGTGTCATTTCGCGTGCACTGAGAAAATCAGCCCTTTGTCCATAGTTGCCGTTGGTGGCTACTTTGCACGAAATAGTCTTCTTTCCGACACTGTCTCGAGACCTGAAGTTCAGGTAGGTGCCTTGACTTCTTTATGGTGACCCTGAATTTAAACTCTCCTGCGTTTGCAGGTCTTGTCATCCTATATATTTCAATATGATATACCAAGCAAGTTTAAAGAATAATCAGCGTTTGCAAGCTTTTCTGTAATGAAGGCCCACGCGTGCGTCCTTCCTTCACCAGCGGGTTATTGAAAAACCCAACGAACTTGCCTTAGTCTGAAAAAACAGAGGGACGTACACTAGTAAGAAAGCGTATATCAAAGAGCATATAGCGCACTGCTCACGCCAGTTTCCATTGCCGAAACACCGCGCGTCAAAGAGATAACAAGCGTGCCTTTGCTGTAAATAACTGAGGGATGCGCACATGTAAGAAAACGCATATCATATAGCATAAGGCACACTATTGACGCCAGATTTTAATGCTATCTGCAATAAGCTACCCATCCGCAATAAACTGAATGTTAACTGTTCTTCCTCGACAAGATTTCGGTTTACTTGAAGCTGTACTGGTATTGCTGTAACATTGTATTAGTTAAGGTAAGCGGCGTCACAAAGAAACAACTTCTACGCTTAATTTTCATGCTGTCTGGCCGGAATGAACTTTCTTGAAGAAGAACCCTATCTATTGTACACGAACCTCATACAAGTGCACGGGAAATATATTATTTCATTTGCAACTTGCGTACGGCCTGATGACCAAGCACGAAAATTGTGCTCGTTATATTTAGTTTTCGCATAACCAAAATCATCATTTACGGTTGAATTCTAACCGCTCTAGAAATACTCTCATTTTTTGCTATGAACCTGGCACTGAAATTAAAATATATGGCTACTTTGGCAACCTTTTGCTTTATGTGCGCAACAAAGACACTGCCACCACCCCGACCGCAATAAGTCTTGCGTCATGGCTGCACAACAACGGAAGCATAACTGCTGATGTGTGGAATGAAAAAAAACTATGTTTTCGCGTGGACAAGGCCCCTACATTAGCTATAATAAAAACTTCCTAACTCCCATAAAGAGAACGTGGTGGGAAGCACTTCCACGAATGAGCACGCAAACACGGTATCTGTAAACATGTAATCATTTCCTGTGTCCCGCGCCCGTTTCTCTGAAACTTACACGCAAATGCATATCCATTGAATAAGCTTAGGAAACGTGCGCTTTTGTCTTCCTATCTCTGTCTATTTCTTTCTCTTTATAGCTGTATTTGCTTCTCTACGTTTTCTACCACTCTTTTTCTCGGCTTCTTTCTCTCTCATTTCTTTTTTGTCGCTATCTCCCGTGCTTTGGATTCTTACTTGCGCTCTGTCTTGCCTCCTTCTCTATCATGCTTTTTTATCTTTTTCTGTCTAGATCTATGTATTTATCTCTCTTTGCATCTTATAGTTACCGGAATCGTGATAAAGAGCTCGTGCATCACGCATCCCGACTTCGATTTCGGCGTCGACGTCTTTTGTTGTAAGCAAGAATCGGTGTTTTTTGTGAGTGGAAATTCAGGGTACATGCAAATAAACAAACTGAATTCTTTTGGATTCGAATGGGAGCAGGGAGCCGAAAATGCAACCCCTCTCGTTGTGGCGGGATGCATTTAGCCTATGGTCCACCAAGCATACCTCATCTATAGCTCACTAATGGCACGCTTTTAAATGAGAAGCATTACGTTGCGTACACTGCAGGTGCCCTGAGCATCAATCTATCTATCTATCTATCTATCTATCTATCTATCTATCTATCTATCTATCTCTCTATCTATCTATCTATCTATCTATCTATCTATCTATCTATCTATCTATCTATCTATCTATCTATCTATCTATCTATCTATCTATATGTCTGTCTGTCTGTCTGTCTGTCTGTCTGTTTGTCTGTCTGTCTGTCTGTCTGTGTGTCTGTCTGTCTGTCTGTCTGTCTGTCTGTCTGTCTGTCTGTCTGTCTGTCTGTCTGTCTGTCTGTCTGTCTGTCTGTCTGTCTGTCTAGCCGCGTACGTCTGGGTGCTCCTGTGATCACCTCCTTGACTTAGGGTAAACCAGAATTAGAAAAGGGGGGAGGGTACTGTGGTTTGACGGGTACGACTCACTGTCCCGAGTCAAGTCGCGTTAATTGTCAAACCCTTGCCACCTGAGGTGTGGCACATTCCCGCGGGCGGATATGTGCCCCAGGTATGCGTGTATATGCAATAGCTGATTCACGTTTTGTATCTACCCAAGAACGGCGATGATGATAAAAGAACTTTATTAGGGTCCAATAGGTCGTGCCAGTGTCCTAGCCCGAAGCGGGCCACTCCCACGTTGGGAACGAAAGACCTAGCTTTCAAGCCGCTTCGCGGGCCCTTTGGACTGCCCATAATTGTCCCTCTAATGTACTACTGCGCAAAGCTGCGTCCCATCGTTCTTCAGTATTTTCTTTGTCGCTGCGTAACGCATAGCACCGCCAGAGCATATGAGCAAGAGCTATCGTGTTGTGGCATTTATCGCATGTTGTAGGAACACAGAACTCCAGATAAATCCTGTTAATTACCAGCAGGTTCAGATAGGTTCTTGTTCGTATTTGTGTGAGTGTAATGACCTGAGCTCTGTTCAGCTTAGTGTGTGAAGGGAGAAGACTCGGCGTACTTGTTAGACAAATGCATAGAACAAATGTCAGAGTCTTAGCTACAATCAAACTCTAGCAATCTGCGTGGTAATCAAGCAAAATACCACAGAGCCATGCCAGGTCTCGCACATTACTTTAAGGGCGATGCACTTTAGTACTTGGGTCAGTCCCGCGTCATGTCGGTGTCACTAGATATCACCCGGAGTGCTCACTATATGGCACTGCGGCACTCACTCTGCTAGTACTCAAATCGCTCACTAGATGGCGCTAGGAGCACTCGCACACCTCCGATGCGATAGACCCATGATACTGCGAGCGTTCACTGTTGGAGCGCTTCCTCTTTCGTCGGCAGTCACTGCGCTTGTGCACCTCGCAATGAGTGACGAACACAAGGCGACGCAACGGGGTGCTCCGAAAGCGCCTGCAGCGCGCTTTCGCCCTTAAGGGCTCTCGCAAAGGCCGTAAAACATGCCCAAAGCCATGCGAATTTTGAACTAACCTGAGAGGCGGTGGTAAAACGCGCACAAAGACAGATGGGTCCGAGCTGGAAGCCCGCGAAGCGGCGGTGAAACGTGGGCAAAGACAAGCCGATCCTGAGGTGGTACGGAAGCGGGAACCTGCGGCCAAGTGCCTGAACCGATTGCCTCGCCCCACTCATCATCATTGAGTCCGTCGATACGCTGGGATTTTATTTAGGTAGACACTACTCTTCGTGAAACATCAATGGTGGTCGAAGTGGTGGCTATTCAATTTATTAAACATTACAAATGTACCCCTATTATACAGCTGTCATATCGTGTTAACGTCAATTGTAGTTAGATGCTGTGCGCTGAAGTTGATTTATATAGCAGTGTCAAGGGCTACCATCCTCTGAAGCATCAGTGCTTCATATCCGCATATCGCTTTTGATGTTGTTGATACTTATGTTCCTGTTGGCACCATTGCGCAGGTGCAAACAATAGGTTATATAAACGTGTCCCGCGTTTCTTACGCACAAATGACACACGAAACGTGCTCACAGGTACAGATGCACACGAATAAGCGTTCCACTTGTTACTTCGCTGTGTCTGAAAGGTGCGTCCTTTTCGCAAACGGAGACTGTGCATCGATTGCAGCGACTTTTTCGCGCCGGCAAAGTACAACAGAATCTATCCGGCGAGAACACAAAAGCAGCCAAGGCGCACGATCTTCCCCATCGCCAGATAAAGGCATGCGAGTGAACATCACCTCTCTTTCTTCGCGGTGAAAAGTTCGCATGTGAGATGAGAGCATGTGCCACCGTGTCGTGACGATGTGGCGACGCTAAATGACGCGCGCTCATTGCGCCATCTTGCTGGTAATGCTGAAAACACGGTTGTTCTCCCCAAAATTCCCGTCAGCATCGGTAAGTGGTATATATAGATAGCTTGATGTTTTATTGTTGAAGAAGGGGCTTCTTCGTGGCTCAGTGGCTAACACCTCGCGCTCATGGTACAGAGGCTCCAAATTCGATTCCGTGCGCTGGAGTCGTTTTCCAGATTATTTTTCATTCTTGCGTTTACATACATAAAGATACGTATACATATAACATAAGTGACGGCGGCAGTGATGACAATGGTGGCAAAATCCAGCCGAGAGTGTCCGTATATTAGCTATCGCAAATAAATTGCAACACAGTCACATTCCATCCGCACGCCAATTCGAATAACATCGATTTGAAAGGTACGCGGGATCTGCCTAGCTTTCAGGGGTGAAGCTTCTTATGCTCGATTTAAACCAGTGTGCGGTGTGACTGCATGCGTGCCCTTACCTTCTCCTATGCTCCCCCGCCTTTCGCCTCACGACGCAGGCAGTGAGTGCAAGCTTACACTTGCTCACCTCTCTGTCTTCTCAAAGCATCCCTCGCAGCAGCATCTACACCCGCAATGCTCTTGCGCGTCTCTTCGCCCTCTCTCTTTTCTTCTACGCTCCCTCATCTCTCGCCTCACCACGCTGACGCAGGCACCGTCTGCAAGCGAGTGTGTTTAGAAAAATATGGCAGCATATTCACGGAGTGAATTATGGAGAGCGAAGCGAAGCATCCGTCCGTCCATTCGTTCTTGCTTCCGTCCGTACATGCGTCCGTCTGTGTGACCGTACGTGCGTTCATTTGCCCGTCCGTGCGTGCGTCTGTTCGTGCGTCCGCACGCTCATCTGAGCGTCCGTCCCTGCGTTTGTCCATGCATCCACTCCTGCGTTCCTCTATGTGTCCATCCGTCCGTGCAGCCATCCGTGAGTCCGTCCATGCATCTGTCTGTGTGTCCGTTCGTCCATCTATTCAACACTCCAAGTACCACCATCTCGCACCTTTTCATCATATATTCCCGGTATAGACGCACCGCCATCCAGCGGACATTCCAAGAACTAAACGATAGGTGGCACACACACACTTTCTTACGACTTGCGCTTCATGTCTACTTCCCACCTTTAACCACATCGACTTCCTGGTATATACTAGTTCACTGTATTCGTGGCATTGCGGTCCGACGCTTGCAAAACCTTTCTAAAACGAAGGAGGTTACGCCCGGTGAGTATAACGTAGCAACCCTTTCTTGTCAGATGTTTCTCAATGTACATGCGAATGGCTGGTAATGGGGTATAAGAGAGAGGAGAATTCGGCTTTTACTTTCTAACGGCTTGCGCTTAATACCTACTTCCAACCTTTAACCACCTTGGGTTCATGGCATATACTACTTCGCTGTATTCATGGCACTGCGGCTCAACACTCGCTAAACCTTTCTAAAACCAAGGAGGTTACGCTTAGCGAGTATAACGTAGCAACCCTTTCTTGTCAGGTAGGGCTCAATGTACATGCCTGTGGCTGCTAATGAAGAATGAAAGACAGGAGAATTCGGCTTTTAGTTAACGCGCATGCTGAAAATTTTTTATTGTTCAACAACGCACAGGAGAAATCTCCCACCGTCACCACCTTGAAGCTCAAAACGCAAGACTGGTTACACACCTCGACTACGACTACGACTAGGACTACGAGGGATAAATGGGTGCCGCTATAAGAAGCTTCGCCCCTAAAAGTGTAACGATGTAGAGTACATGGTACTCTACTATGGGATAGCTTTAAGTCTGTATAAGTATGTGTTTAGAAAATATGTTTAACAATTTCAAGTACTTTGTACTCCCCTAGGGGAGAGCACTGAGCCGTCCCATCAAGAGTTCGGGGTCCTGTGGACTTTATTCATATACGAAGTGGATGCTGCGATTGCTGAAAAGCAGATTGCTGGTTCTGCACAACATAAGAGTAGCCACCAAACATGGGCCCTGGATTTTGACCTCCAAAGTAGTTTCGGTGGGAGATTTCACCAGTGCATTGTTAAACAATAAAAATTCGCAGCTCTCGCGTCAACAAAAAGCGCATTGTGGGACTCTGTATACAATCGATGTCTTCTGTCTCTCATAGCCCATTAGCAGCGATTGGCAAGCTCCAGTGGGAAATACTGGTCCCCCTCTGCGTGCTGTGCACCTCCGCAGGTTTCGCTCTTGCGCAACGCCGCGATGACAGCCAGCGTCAACGGCGCCATGAGGGTAAGCGTTAAGTGCCAACCACTGGCACGCGTATGCTCGCGTCTACGCGTCGAAAGCGTCAAATGCGCCTCTCGGCGTCGGCGTCGGAGGGGCATACGTGAGGGGGCGTGGGGTATCAAGCTGGCCTTGATATTTTTGCCAAGCGTGCGCTATGTCACCACTCGTACAGCGGCGACAACCAACCAGGGGCTGTGCGCCAACCAACCAGAGGCCTCGATTCCTTCAAACATTATGCCTAATGGCCGCCACTTAGAAGGCACGGCCGAGTGCTGGAAGCAAACACGGAAACTACTCCAAACGTTCCTGAATGACCTCTTCGTAATCTAGAACGACAACGAAACGACGAACGACTGCGAGTGCTACCAGCGTGACGTGGTTTCGTGCCGAGTTCGAGCGACGCCGACAAATCCAGCGAATGCCGGCCGGCTATGCTTGAGCTGGTCCCGAGTGCGATCGTCAGCTGAGCGAAAGGAGCATGTCGATGTTCTTGTGCTTTGATCTGTGATTTTCTGTGCTAAAAACGAGTCTAATCAGGCTTCGGAGGTTCGAAGCTCTGAGCGTGAGCCCTCGCCTACCGCGGAGGCGATTCAGAGCGGTGTCATCTGCATCCAGCGTAGGCCTCTACCGTCTAGTTCTTATGAACCAGCACATGCAAGAAACATCGGCTAAAAAAATCTACGGTAGTTTCCGTCACAACATAGACACCATATACGACGTCAGAAACATCGCGTAGTGCATACGAAGGAGTTTCTATCTGCACTGTGTTTGTTTTCAACATCAGTATTCATCATCGCTAAAAGCGAACCTCGCACTATAGCCAACATTTTTCGGTGGTGTAAAAACGTATACGTATTTATAGAAGTGTATTCGCGCATTATACGACGCTGAAACATTCGTTGGCTTCGGTGCAAATCGTTTTCAGGTGTTGCCAAGCTAATAACAAGCGTGCGCTGGTTGGTAGCAGTGTGATGTGACTTCGTATCGGGTTCCACCGATGCTGACACATTCAGCTGCCAGCGGTCTCATTTCCATTCACGTACAAGATAGAAACTCGAGCGTGCGTTGCTGTGGGGACCGAAAACGAAAGTTGCATGATTAAGTGCTGCTGGTATTGCTTGCTATTTCACTTCTCGCTTCAGCTTCTCTGCCACGCTCAGTAGCACATACGTTGCTTGGAGGCATTCGAATCCAGCATTCTTATCTTATAGTTCGTTCTGATACTCATAGCTATACGTATACAATGGCGCTTCTCCGTCGTTTTACAGTTTCCTATAATATAACGCGCGTTTTGTTTACAGCTGGACAGATGACTGAAAACCTTAGGAGAAGCACCTGATTTCAAATAAGCTGCATGATGACACTATAGTATGAAGAGAAGGTCACCACATGTATGCACAGAATGAATGAAGGTGCAGTAGTACTGTACTGCAATTTGTATAGAAGAAATGCAGAAGTACCTTATGTGACTTATGAGGCCTTTCAGAACTATGCATCTATTTATCTGTTCCTCCAGACTGTAATGAGCTGACGATATTATTAGATGGTTTCGAACATAAAATCTTTGTATGTGTTTCCAAGGACTGCTTCCTTTCTGTTCAGTTTTTTTTTATTATAAGCACTAAGTCGGACTATATATGCATGCACGTAAGCATATTCAGTTTAGCTATGTTAGAAAACTTGCCAAAACTTCTGTACGGTGCTCTGGAGCAATCCTATGACCGGTATCTGTCCCATCAAAAATTTTGGGCATGCTTTATTTCATTATAGGGTATTTCGACTATTGATGACATGTGAAAGCCTTCTACACAGTTGCTTGGCTGCAATCTCAAATCCAATGTCTGTCTCATCAAGAAGTGTCAGGTGCATTTTGTAGATGTTAGAAGATGTTTAAGCTACCAGCAAAGTGCTAAGGCCTTCAACACAGCACTGATCTGCAATCACCATCCAGCTTAGAATTCATTTCTAGTGCTCTCCAACACGTTCAAATAAAGTTATCAAACACTGGAAGTATCTACTTGGTTTTGTTCGTGATACCAGTGCGTCTAACTTTTTTGAGGCAGTTGTATTATATTAATGTTCTATTTGTCTCATTTCTTACGCGGGTGCACTTAGGGGTAGTGATATTTCTTTACGTTGGTACACTTATTGTGATATTACTGTTTAAATGTTTTCATTTTGTATATATGTACGCCACTCCTGCAGTAGCCTAGTAGCCTCACATTGGGCTGCCGTGTTTGAAAACAAATATACCACATCAAAGTGTTCCACGCTGCTCTTGGTTCCAATCTTATCACTAATATCTATTGTATCATGATGTGCCGGGTGTGTTTACTGCATTGGAGAACATTTTGGCCGCCTTCAATACAGGGTTCAGTTCCAGTATTATGACCGATATCTGTAACTTCATGAAGAGTTAGGTGCAGTTTGTCGTTTTACAGAATACTTTAACTACAGACAACGTCCAGAAGTCTTCCATACAGGGTTCAGTTGCAGTACTATGACCAATATCTGTCTCATCATGAAAGTTTCAGGTACAGTTACTGGCGTTAAAGCATATTTTGACCACAAAAAAGCCCAAAGGCATTCTACGTAGTGCTTGGTTCCATTCGTATGACCAGTATTTGTTGTATCATTAGAAGACAGGTGCGCTTTCTCTCAATAGAGGTTATTTCCAATACGCTTATCATTCGAAAGCTCTCCACACAGGGCACAATTACGACCTTATGACCTAAATCCGTCACATCATAAAAAGTAAGGTGTGGGTTGTTGCATTGGAGAACATTTCCGCTGCAGACAACGTTCAAAAGCCTTCTATACAGGGTTTAGTTCCAATGCTATGACCGATATCTGTGACTTCCTGAACAGTTGGGTGCAGCTTCTCGCTGTAGAGAATACTTTGACATAAGACAACGTCCAGAATTTTTCCATACAGGGTTCAGTTTCAATATTGAGACCGATATCTGTGACATCATGAACAGTTGGGTGTGCTCTGTCACTGCAGAGAATACTTTGCGTGAAGACAACGCCCAGAAGTATTCCATACAGGGTTCAGTTCAATATTTTGACCGATATCTGTGACTTCATGAGCATTTGGGTGTGGTTTGTCGTTTTAGAAAATACTTTGACTAAAGACAACGTACAGAAATCTTCTATACAGGACCCAATTTAAATATTGCGACCGATATCTGTGACTTCATGAGCAGTGGGTGACGCTTGTCGTATTAGAGAATACATTTGCGTGAAGACAACGCCCAGAAGTATTCCATACAGAGTTCAGTTCCAATATTATGATCGATATCTGTGACTTCATGAACAGTTGGGTGTGGTTTGTCGTTTTAGAGAATACATAAGACAACGTCCAGAAGTCTTCCATACAGGGTTCAGTTTCAATATTATGACCGATATCTGTGACTTCATGAACAGTTGGGTGTGCTTCGTCGCTGTAGAGAATACTTTGCGTGAAGACAACGTACAGAAGTTTTCCATACAGTACTCGGTTCAAATATTGCGACTGATATCTGTGACTTCATGAGCAGTTGGGTGCGGCTTGTCGTATTAGAGAATACTTTGACTAAAGACAACGTCCAGAAGTCTTCTATACACGGTTCAGTTCCAATATTTTGACCGATATCTGTCCCATTTGGAAGTGTTAGGCACAGTTATTTGCATTATACAATTCGTCTATGGAAAATACCCAAAGGCATTCTATGCAGTTTTTGGTTCCTATCTTATGACCATTATCTGTCGTATCAACAAGAACCAGTTGTGCTTTGTTGCATTAAATGATATTTCGAACACACACATGAGCCTGCTACTTAGGCCTCAATTGTAGTCTTATGACTAATACTTGTCAGATCATAAAGTTTCAGGTGTGATTATAAAAATGAGAACTATAAAATATGAAGTGTAAATGTACTGAGAGGTACCAGCATATTCACGATATTGTTAATTAATTTGTTAGCGCAGGTATAGAAACTCAGTGGTTTGTAAACCTGAATAGGAGGGCAGCCGCCGCCTCATTTACCGAAGAGAGGAGGGGGGAGCTCAATGTCAACTCCATATATTGACGTAATAGGGAGGGGGCGCTAAGTAAGCTCCTACATGGACATAGTAGGAAGGGGGAGGGGGCACTGCAACGAACTCCCCCCTTATTAAGGAAAACCCTGCATACGCCTATGATTGAAGTACAGTATCCTAGACGCGAATGTTCATTCGCAGGAGCGGCGCACGCACCAATGTTTATTTCTGGTGCATACCGCTGTAGTTACTTTGGGCACTGGAATGTCAGTTACTTCTAAAAGAGTATAAAATGTAGTGGGTGATGCATTATAGTTTTTTAACGTGTTATCATATTCTCTAGGAACGCACATATCAAACGTTCTTCAATGTTTTGACTTACTACTCAAAAGAGGGTGCAGAGGGCGCATGGCATGCCTTTACACGGCAATGGCAGGCGGTGTAGCCATATTCTGTGCCACAGCTTGCATGAAAATAGGTTCCCGACAGGAGCCACACTGTGGTTTTCTTTTTTGAAAGGTTCAGGTCTTCACCAGGAAGCGAAATGAAATGATGGTAGTGATAACTTGTGGAAAGGTTGAAATTGGTCTAGTTTGTGCAGATTCGTACTGAAATATAGGTAGCGCTAACTGATGGGACACAGATAGAGGACACAAACAAACACTGTTTTTGTGTTTTTCTGGTACCTATTATCTTCTGAGAAAGAATTCGTTTCATTCTCCACTTGTTTGTGTCCTCTTTCAGTGTCTCGTTAGTTTGCGTTGCCAATATTTCAGTATGACGCTAGTGATTTAGCAGGCAATACAAGGATGATCTGATTACCCTCACGCGTTCTACTCTTCAAAGCAAAGCTGAAGCTTCTTTTATGCATATTGCGTCTTAATACCCATTATTGCTCTCTATGTATCATAATATTTATATCGGGTTATCTCTCTCACTCTCTCTTTCCTCTTTCTTTGTCTCTTTATTATATCTCCTTGTTTTTCTCCCTCCTTCACATGTTTCACATCCTCCACTTGGCCGAACAGAGTTTTTAAGCGATGAGTTTGGGCACCCGTTCCTGGGCTGAGTGGCGTCGCTGTTGGCATCACTGTAACCAACAGCGTCAACGAGGAAGAAAGAGACCGAACGCAGAGTCTGTCAATATTACGAGTTGCTGGACTATGTCAAGTTTAGGGGCACAGCTCTTTAAGACGTGGTTCGTGCGTCCTTGGCGTATGTAGTTCCAGGCTACGACGTCGCATTTAGTTCTTGAAAAGTCTGCTAGATGGCGGGATTTCTATATGATGCAGGAGTTCAGTACAGACAGGCACGGTGGATCGACGTGTTTTTGAGCGCTCCCAATTGACTGGGCAGATAAGTGGTTTTGCATGTTTCGAGCTTGTCTTTATAATTATTAAGGCAGCCGTTAAAACCTTTATAGCACTTATTACATAGTACGGCTTTTTCAGGGGTCACTCACCAGGTATTTACTAGTTTGTGTGTGTGTGTTTGTTTCTTAGTGTTTTTTCTCTTGCCACCCCGCGGTAGAGGTGCACGTACATTGAATACGCAAACTTTTGTAGTAGAGCTTAGACTTTCTTTTTTTCATAGGGCAGGGTTTGTCGTTTGCCGTGTTTTGAAATCATCGAGAGGGACAATTCATAAGGACAAGTGGGGTCAGAAAGACATGGTTAAAAAGGCTGTAAAGTGTTCAGGATGCGGCGTGGGTTTTGAAATGGACCCAAGTTCACAAGCGAATGGAAAGGAGGCTGACGCCAAGTTTAGGCAATGTGAGGTCGGGGAAAACATGGAGAAATTGATGGTTGCCCAGATTAAACTGCTGATGAGAATAACAGAGCTGGAGACTGCGTTGCCAAGAGAAAACGAAGGCTACGGTAGAAAGGCTGAAGTCCTCCGAGGAGGCACTAGGGAAGGTGAACAAAGGAGCGGCCGATGGAGAGAACAGTAGTGCAGCGGATACCAGAACGGTGGGGAAAAAAGAGCAAGCAAGTTTTGAAAACACAGGTTCAGCCGGTTCAATGGTTGCAAGACCCAGCTTCAGCGAAGTAGTGGTGGCGCTGGGAGGAGGCAAAGCAGATGGCATTACAGGTGCGAGTAACTCCAGGTGCAGGACGCTCCAGCTGAAAAGTCACAGCACGTGATAATCGCCAGCTACTTGAATCTAAATCTATGCGCAGAAGCAATCAAAGAGAGGGTAAGAAGTGACAAGAGGGTTGCAGTAGGGACGTTCCCAAGACGCAAGCTGGAAGCAGTCGTGAGGCAAGCGATCGCAAAATTCAAAACAAGAGCTGATGGACGAAACCTCTTGATAATTTCAGGTGGTTTAAATGATGTCTTAAATGAAGATACGGCAGGACTAGCGACCACACTTGCGAAAGGGGTCGATGGCATGCGCGCAACTTCTCCTCAAGTAAAGGTAGTGATATGCACGACACCGGAGGTACCGGTGCGTGACGGCAACTTGCAAAGAGCGGTTGTCAACGCAAACCAAGAGATATGGAGCATGAGTCGAGAGAAAAGGTTTGAGGCGGTGGAAATAAACAGAGAGGTGCATAGGCGGGGTGGTTTTCAATGAGACAGAATTCACTTCGATGGGAGGCTAGGCCATGAGGTGGGTTGGCGACTTGCAGGGCGCGCAGTAGCTTTCTTGGGGGGCACGTGGGCCCTTCGGGGTGCAGCATATCTATTAACGAGGAAAACAAGCAGCGAGAGTCTGACATGTGGTATGGACAGATACGATTCCAAAGTGGCACCAATATCTAAGACAAGTAGAGTCCGGGGCAGAAATAGAAGCAGCCACGAGGGCCGAGCCAAATCAGACTTAGGGTATATAAACATGCAGGGAGGCGGGTACAGGCTGAAGTGGGAAGAGATAGAAGAACAGCTAAGGGAGGAGAGGCCGATGGTATACAGTTTTGTAGAAACACATCTAAGGGACATGGAACAACCTCCTAACAATCCGGACTATGCGTGGAAATAGTGGACTAGAACAGAAGGCAGCAGAAAAGGGGGTGGTATTGGGGCATTCATTCATAAAATACCGACGGGCAAAGGGTCAAGCAGAAGTGCAAGGCACATTTATTGCTAAAAGGGAAAGTGGCAGGGCAAATGACACTCCTTGGTTTGGTGTGCTTGTGGACGACAGCAAAGGCTGGAGAGGAACACCAGCAATTGTGGAGCGTATATCAAAGGACATGGAGGAAATAGGAGGAGAGTGCGAGATAATTATAACAGGAGATGTGAATGCGCACATAGAAGATATAGATGCATATACTGACCCAACAGGCAAAATGATCAAGGGTATGAGTGAAAGGAATGATTTGATCATTTGCAACAGTACTGAGAAGTGTGAAGTGCAAATGATATTGGACGGAGGAAGACTCCAGTCGATGATAGACTACGCACTGATGTCACATAAATGTATGATAGGCTCAGGGGAATGCACATAGATGAATGTGGCTCGAGAAGTCTGGGTAGTAATCACAAACGTATCAAGCTAAGTTTTCAAAGAGCAGTGAAAGAAGAAAGGAGAAAAGATGAGCAACTACAAACAATTTTTATTCAGAAAGGCAAATATAAATAGCTACTAAACAATTTCAGAAAGTAATCGCTGACGATAATAAAACAGTGTGGTCATACACGAATCTAATTAGACTGTGAGCTAGAGCTTGCTAAGGCACGTGACAGGTCATCCCACAAAAGAAGACACAAACCCAAGAGTTGGTGGGATTAGGAAGTTAAGAAAGCCATAGAAAAATGTCAGGCAGCCTCTAGGGAACACAGACATGCTAAGCAACGGGGAGAACCGACAGACAATGTTGAAAGAAAATGGGACATCTTTGTAAGCTGCAGAAGGGAAGCATAGCTTCTGATCAATCAAAAGTTTATAAGAAAGGGGCTCAATGACTGGAAGAAGTACATAAAAAGGATAGAAAGGCCGCTGCAAAATTTCGAAACCATCTAAACTCCCTAAAAATTTAGACAAGCTAAGAGCAGAAGTTTGTAACTACAGCTCAAGGTGTTGGGCTAGAAGAGGACGAAGCTATTAAATATATAAAAACAAGGGTGACAGAAAAATTTCAGCAAAGTGCCTTGTGCACCATAATAGACAAGGATGAATAGAGTGGCGCAATGGCTCAATTTTCACAGCGAGAGAGGGAAAGGGCTAGGAAGAGGGTTCCTAGTAGTAAATCAAAAGGCCCAGATGGCATTCCAATTATGCTTATAAAGACATTGGGTCCAAAGTCTAAGCATACTTTGAGAGAGGCAGTGAGCAAAACAATAATCGATGGTGAAGTCCCCGAGGGATGTAAACTTAGCAGGATGAGCATGATCTCTAAAGGAAAGGGGGACAATGCTGACATAAACAACTACCGTCCTATAACAGTGAGATCAGTCGCATACAGGTTGGCGACGCAGATTTTAAAGGAAAGAATGTAGGCATGACTAGAGCATCAGGGGGTGCTGGTGAAACTGTAGAATGGGTTTCTGAAACATAGTAGGTTGGAAGACAATCTGTTCTCACTGACGCAGTGCATCGAAATAGCAGAAAAGGAACACAGTGTACAGTGGATAGCATTTTTTGGTAGCAAGGAAGCGTACGATGGTGTGGTTCAACAGGACTTGTGGGGTATACTAGACACACTAGGTGTGAACGATGGAGTCACTAATCTTTTAAAGGATGTCTGTAAAGGTAACAAGGTAGTTATAAAGTGAAAAAACAGGTATCTAAGCCCACAGAGGTAAAACAAGGGCTTAGGCCGGGGTGTCCTTAGTCGACTTTGTTATTCATGATGTACCTACAAGAATTAGAGGCCAAATTAAAGGGAGATGGACTTGTCTTCAACCTCTCTTTTGTCAAACAATGAAAACTCATTTAACAGGCACCAGAAGCATTGATGTACGCACATGTTATAGTGCTAATGTCTGACAATGAGAAAGATTTGCAGAGATTAATATACATCTGCTGTAATGAGGGAGTTAAGTTTGATTTGAGGTTCAGTAAAGAAAAATCAGCAGTCATGATTTTAATCATAATTAAGGTAGTGGGCTTACTATCCAGAAGGTCATGCTAGAAAGAACGAATAAATAGAAATATTTGGGCAAATGAATAAGCAATGGGATCGAGTACCTAAGGGAACACATAATATACGTAATGACTAAAGGAAAAGGGAATGCAGCGGTGATGAAAAATAGGGCACTGTGGAGTTACAATAAGTATGATGTAGTGATAGCAATTTGCAAAGGTGTCATGGTTCTTGGCCTGATTTTCAACAATGCGGTCTTGTGCGTGAGATCAGAAGTTCAAGCAAGATTAGAAATTAAGCAACGAGGAATGAGTAGGCTTGCTCTAGGAGCTCACAGGAACACACCAAATCAGAGAGTACAAGGTGACATGGGATTGACATCATTCGAGGGCAGAAAAGCTAGCAGCAAGATAAAATTTGAGAAGCGATTGAGAGAAATGGAGGAGGAGCGTTGGGCTAGGAAAGTATTCAGCTACTTGCACATGAAGAATGTCGATACAAAATGGAGGAAGCGATTCAGATAATTGACCGGTAAATACTTATGAAACAGCAGGGGGCCAAACTAAAAAGAATTATCGGCTAAGAAGAAGCAAGGAAGCTGAGACCGATATGTGGAGAATCGGCATGTTTAAGAAGTCGCACTAGAGATATATCGAGCTTTTCAGCAGGAAGTTGCCAATGAAGGTTCTATGATAATACTCGGGGTAGTTCTCTACTGTTTGAGGTGAGGATGGGAGTATTGCGAACCAAGACATATTGGGCCAAATACGAAGGGGTAGACAGGGTATACAGTGCGTGTGGAAAGGAGGAGGAAACGGCTGAAGACTTGATAATGTTCTGTGAAGGGCTTCACCTTATAGTTCAGGATAATGGCACAGAGTTTTTCAAAGCACTGGAGTTTAGGGACAAGGAGGGCGAAATAGACATTATGTGGGTAGAATTAACTAGAAGGAGGTTATCTGGTTGGTGGCTAAAGTCAAGGCACGAGTGGAAATTAAACCCTTCACTGCAAAGTACCAGTCGTCAACCTCGCTATTTAAAGGGGGAAAAGATAAATCTAGTTTTGGGTTCACTAAATATTACGACTTCGTTGCGATAGCCACGGCCCGATCACAAGGGTACAGTCATATCAATTCATCCATCCATCCATATATAAAAATATGCGAGATGGTGGCACTTGGAGAGTTCACTAGATGAGCGAACGGGCGGACGGATGAATAGACAAATGGACAGAAAGACGCAAGGGCAGACTGACAGACATCATACGAACAGACAGACGAACGGATGGATGAACAGACAAATGGACGGACCAATGGACAGACAGAATAACAGACGGATAGATAGACGGATGGGTGGACGAATGGATGGACGCGGCCACTGGACGAAAGTTTCATGGTCTACAGATAAAACCGTCCGAAGCTTCGCCTGCCTCATCATCATTCTCCCCATCGATATGCTGTGATTTTGTTTCTTCTGACACGCTGACCTCTCGCACGAAGCTGGTGCGTGTGCAGGGTTGGCACGTCCACTGCGGCTGGCTTCACTTGCTTAACGGGGTTGTCGGCGTTTTGCTTGGCTCGCGACTCCTGTAGTGCAGAGAGTAGTGTGCGTAGCACTGCAGCGGTGGCAATTTTTGTATTAATATGCAAATAATGTTTCGTTGCTACAACTGTGGACAGCTCAGACTTGAAAAACACATTTGGCGTTGCCTTGGCACGTATCTGCGTCAAAAATTCACATTAGACAGTATCATAGTCATCAGTGAAATTCTTGTTCACCGCTCACACCTGCTGCAATTTATAGTGGGGCTTGTGCAACTCGTGTGGCACACCACCTCTGGATTATTGCACGATGGATCACAAGTTACCGATAACTTGAAAGCTTCTATTTGTTGGTTAGTAACAACTTCATTGGTAGTCCGGCGGAGCTTTCGCCGACCGGGCCTTGGGTTTCCCGCGTGGGGGCGTCAAGACCTTGCCTGACCGCCGCCTCGCGGGCCTTCTGGACGGCCGAGAGTTGGTCGCCAAGGCTGGGGCTGCACAAGACAGCAGCCCACCGCGACGGAAAGGTATGGATTTAGCAAGCTTCTATTTAACAGAAAAAAGGCAGATCCCACGTACATTGGGGATCGATGATATGCGATGCACGAATGAGAAAGGTTGGTATGTCACTTTAAAATCAGCACAACGTTACGAGGCGAAGGTATATTGTGCCGTACATCCCTACTGAAACGTTCCGTGAGATGCGGAGACCTCACATACGGAATTATTGGAATATGGAAGACGTATGATGCGGACTCCGCATAAGACGTATGATGCGGCCTCCGCATCTTATGGAAAGACGTATCATGCGGAAATTACTGAAATGTATGCATGTTACGTCTGAATCTAGTGCAAAGCAATATAATGTGTAAATTGAATAGACGTCCACATCTTGAGTATATGCAATACTGTGTACAAATCACAATATTTCTTAAACGTGCATGATGAGGGATTGAATCATCGGCATCTTACTAATTGTCGTGATGCGGAAGCAAAATTACCTTTTAAATAAAATACATTACAAAACTACTAAATTAACATTCTAGCGATCAAAAATGGTGGTTACATTGCAACACATTAATGCAGTGTTCTATGCAAGACTTAAAGAACTTATAAAGTTATTATTATCAATAGAGAAGCATTAATATACACATCAGCCCTGCTACAATCAATATGTTTTTATTTGTCTGTATGCTCCAGCTGTGAATAGTGACATTGCAGTGTTGATCGTACACAAATGAGGTGACTGCACCGCAATTTCACGAGCTCCACCTAAGCCACAGGATGGTGGCACAATGTAACAGCAATTTTCAAACGAAATGTTTAAACATAAATAATAATCATAGCACTGTGAAAGTGTGGCGCTGTGTTTATCTCATGAATGCCTTGTGGAGATCGGCGAAATGCTGCTTGAGGCTCCGGCACCACTGTAAATTTCGAAGGTCACTGCGATAGAACTTATGTGTCCTTCATAGGCACCTGGAAATGAAAATAATTGGCACAAATAATGTCAGAGACACATGTTAGCACAATTGTTTACATGCACAAGAAATATAACACACAGAATGAAACTGAAAATTTAAGGCACACAATCCTTCATGTTATGCATATGTGAATAATAGAAGGAATGAGTGTATAAATTAGTTCTGCCACATCAAAAAAACAGCATGCTTATCACAGCGAAAATAACTAGGTTGTCATGATTTTCAATGGTAGAGATAATCGATTATTATGTCCTTATGAAATTATGATTTAAATGCTTCCTGCACAGTAAAACTTTAGGAACTGCAAGTGAAAGCTCTCAATGTTCATTTATTATTGTGTGCATGTACATCTGCTGCCTTTATACTACACAGTTTGTGTACAAAATTGGCATTTGGAACAATTTTGAGAGTTAAACCTATGCAACTTATGAAGGTTAAAATCACCATGACAGCAAGCAGGACCAGGCAGGTGCCATTAAAAATCTGTGCAAGCCAGATAACTATAACCGAACTGCACACATATAGGGGAGCAAGAGTAACAGAAATTCGGCTGCTGACCGGCATGTCGCGGTATCAAACCCCGGCTCCATTTCCGATGGAGGCAGAAATGCTGTAGGCACGTGTGCTCAGATTTGGGTGTACGTTAAAGAACCCTGAGTGGTCGAAGTTTCCAGTGCCCTCCACTACGGCGTCTCTCATAATCATATAGTGGTTTTCGGACGTGAAACCCCACATATAAATCAAGAATAACAGAAATAAACTGCCAACAGAAAAGTTGGGTGCATGTGCTATCTGTACACCTTACTACATACAGCATGCTCATTCCATTTTAAATACCGATATTGAAAATAACTGCTCTATTAGGAATGTAAAAGGTAAGGTAGAACTGAACGACTCTACAAAAAGTGACCCTATTATGACATCACGTTTTCTTATAACAAAATTGACTAAGACTCTCAAATATCATTATGCAAGGAAAAAATCTTCAAAAGAACAATCAAGTTTGAAGTCATAATTATTTATATGGCTACTATGACTATAACCAAGAAATCGACCTCAACATGGCTAATGTTAGTTTTTAATGCCTATGTTCACTAGACAATGAACTATACTACAAAAAGCACAGCGTTCAGGCAAAGCACCACACAAAAAAAGAAAGCAGTCCTTTTTGTTATTACCTACAATGCCTTTAAATTGGTATTTTTACCTCTACTTTCCGCTTTTTATCTAAGTAACTGGTGTGAAACAAGTTAGCTGAAAATGCACTGTGCCTTCAAAACCTGTTGGTTGAATCTGAATTTTTAAAAAATGGTGAAGCTTGCACTAAATTAGGCTCCACAAGCCTTGGAACAGTGAGACTACATGACTCTTAGGACTACTTTAGTTACTTGTGTTTTGTTTCTGGGCCTAAGCATAAAGACAAGGGCTTAACTGAATTGCTGCTAACAAACAAATGCTTTCGAATTGCCCGAGCGTCAAAGGATGCTCAGCCATTTGTTGTGTTTTGCACTGGGCTATTCTACACCAAACATACAAACCATACTGCCTGGCGACCATCACAGATGTATAGTTTAAAAAATGATGGTAATTTACTCTTCTGAAAATAGTTATTTGCAGAAATGTTTTGAAGAGAAAAGAGTAGTGGTCACGTGGGTACCTTCAGAATTTCGCAGAATGTCGTGCGGGTGTTATTTGTGAGAAAAATTTCAAAGTACCGCTTTTTCTTGCCATATCAAATTTGATCTACATATTAAGTAAAGATGCTTCTTAAAGTATTTGAAGTCAAGTAATATTAGTGCAATTTTTCTGCTACATAGGCTTTGAAGAATTCAGCCAAACTGTTTATCGTTTGCATTTCTTGTATGGCAATACTGCATTTTGTATGAATATTTGAGCCACAAATACTCACTGCACAGAAGTTATATTTTACGAAAAAAAAATAATGTTAGGTCCAGATTACAAATATCACTATATAATCGTTTTTGTCCACATTGCGATGCAATTTGAGCTGTGTGTTTGTCTAATTGAAAATTACTTTTATATGTAAGTTGAAAGCAAATAAACAGTTCTTGTTACATGGCAAGTGTTATCATTACAATTTTTGTTTAAATGAGGAAAATAATTTTTGAAGTCTCCTATTGAGGGCCATGGGGAACTTCGGAACAGAAGCTGTCGTACATCAAATGCAGAAAACAGCCATCATAAGAAACCTTCAAAAATTCATTTCTACTTTAAGACAAAGTGTAATCATATAACTTGCCATATAAAGAGAACTGCTTCCTTGCTTTTGATGTGACGAAAAAATTGCACTAATATTACTGAGCTTCATGCATTACACACAATCACCTTTACTTAATACCAAGACCGAATTTGGTGTAGAAGAGGCAGTATTTTTGAAACACTTTACTTTTTACAAACAACACCCAGACGACATCCTGGGAAGTCCAGAAGGCACCCACGTGGCCTAATATTTTGTTCTCTCCGATATACTTTAGCATTTTGCTGTTTTCAGAAAAATACAGTAAACGAGCACAGTATTTTTTTTTTCAAAACACATTTAGGACGGTTGGCAAAATGGCTGGGATGTTTGATGCATAATTGCCTCACTGGCAGCATTTATTCTTCCGAAGCTCAAGCTATCACCTCTCTGTTACTGCCTCCCTTACATACAATGCCTGCATAGGAAAGAAAAAGAAAGGCAGGTCCGACAAAGTTCACAAGGCAAGATATTTTCATGTTGGATAAATTCATTACCATAAACAGCAGCAAAATAACATTCATTTTGAGTAGTCCAAGACACAAGCTATATACCAGCATACTAAGAGCCAAGCACAAACTTTTCAATTGAACGTGTGTGGTGATAGACAGGAAGCACTTATTGCAAGACTGATCAGTCTGTAATTAACTAAATGAAGTACAATGCACTGTTCAATCCAACACCACATAGGCACCTTTGCTATAGCAAAGCCATGTGTCATTGATTCATGCACTAGATGAGACAATGCAAATGTAACAAAAAAGGTGAAAAAAGAAAACAAGGGAAAAAAAAAGAAGAAAAGGGGGGATGCAAAGTAGGAGCAGTGTAGCACTACTTTTACTTTGCATTCCCCTTTTCTTTCTTCTTTTCTATCATTTATCTTTTTTTTGCTTCCCTTACCCCCAACCTCCGACAGGAGAACACTTTGTATCAGCGCAACCTAACTTGAAAATAAGCAAGGGCTGCACTCTTCTGCGTTATAGGTTTTTTTTTTTTTCAGACAAACATTTCCAACAGGCACACACGCCTATACCCAAAGATGATGTCATTACTGACCCCATTTAAACTAACACGCCAAGCATGACAAGGTGACTTCTAAAAAATAGGTCCTCCTATCGCAACATCGGCCAGCCTGCATGAAGCACTTCTACTATTCACCCTGATTACCCCACTAGATGTTTCCATCTGTCGACTCACATCTTCATTTTGGATAACACTAAGACGAGCTTACATTGATAAATACGCACGAAAGTTTAGTGATGTATCATATATCAGATTAAGCAACTCTGTTAAAAAATTATTGATAGCTTGCTTCCAGGTTTTTTATACTGTAGCCTGAAACTTCGTAATGTCTTCTATGCACATGAACCAGATTGACAACGTAATGCACAACATGCTTAAGAATACTGCGAGGAACAAGATAACGACAAAACGACCAGCCACCCAAAATTTTCGCTGTACATGTTTATAAAACGTTCATGTACCCCAAACGAGGTGCTTATGATACAAGCCGAAAAAACCTACAAGTAGGGCCTTGGAGTCTTCTGGAAGTAGATGTGTTGCATTTTTTTCTGTAGAGGGCTTTACACCCATAAGTGAGGAACAAAACTCCTGTATAATGAAGAATGTTGGCAGCTATCAGTTATAGAAAAACCTATTGCAGCTAATCTTCCCCGACACATCTGTACATTTAGAGAGGTGACGTAGCTTCTGTGATTGTGGCAGTAACTCCAACAGGACCAGTGCGAAAATTGGCACTACTTGGCTAGACAAATGTCCAAACACGCCTGCCCGACTCCCTCTAGCCATCCTGGCTGAATCTGACACATGATTTTTTAACTGCTGGCTGGACAAAAACAAAACCACTGAAGTACTCACAATACACAGCGTGAAGTTCCTCTGGAGTGGTCAACTTCGTCTTCTGCGATGAAAGAGCAGCACAGTGTACTGATAAGGCACTCCTTGCAATGGTTTTCAATGCCACACAGTGACCTTGCTGTTCCTGTCGAAGAGAGCTTCGGGAGCTTGGAGGGTGCTTGCTCTTTTTTGGGGGCTGCTGCCGCTCCTCGTTTTCTGCTCAAGGTCAACCTGCATAAAGTTGTAGACGAGGCTTTAAGAGTTGTATATAATGATATACAAATTTTCGCTGAACACACATTTTCTCGTGGCACACTGAGGAATTTCTTATAAAACTTAAGGCCTCGTATATGCAAACATTTACAATCGATCCGAAGATGCACTCGACTCTAAAGAAGCAAGTTTGTTATGTAGTGTAGATAAAGAAAGGTCATTCAGCACAACCACAACTACAGTTGCAGACGAAAACGACATTTTACACGATCCTGTTTATTTACATGGTCCATTTTATTTACACGGTCCATTTTACACGGTCGTGTTTTACACGATCTGGTCTGCATAAACTCTTGAACCGGGCACCATATAGGTTGAAAGACACACACAGACTTTGAGACAAACCTAGTTTCCCGTGGAGCATCTTCTTGCACTATAACAACACATCTCAATCTAGTTAGTTGGTCAGAACGAGGTGAAAACAGCTCGCACTTGAAAAGCACAGGCAGAAGGAATGACGCCTGCTCCCTGTGCTTTCTGTACGTTCTCGTTGAGGGTGCAGTTTTCACCTTATCCTTATGCAATTTCGCATTTATAACATTGTTCGCTGCATAATCTTTGTGGCGTTAAAGTGTGTGATACCGTCATGTGTATCCTATGTAATTTATAAAAATAGAATACAAGATAGCTTGATTCAAAAACAACAAAGCGCATCCAGCGCCATGTCCTGTAGCCATTCTTTAGGCAAGTGGCAGAATGATTTATTCTTCAAAACATATCTTACTTGTAACCACTACAAGAGCTAACTCGTACACTGGCACATTCTGTTTGCCTCTTCAGATTATAAGGTACCTTTTTTACATCAGAAAATCTTCAAGAAGAATAGAAGTGTTGTAATTGTGAAGAAATAAAAGTAGAAGGAAAAAAGATATTGATTGATTTGTGGGGTTTAACGTCCCCAAACCACCATATGATTATGAGAGACGCCGTAGTGGAGGGCTCCGGAAGTTTTGACCACCTGGGGTTCTTTAACGTGCACCCAAATCTGAGTACACGGGCCTACAACATTTCCGCCTCCATCGGAAATGCAGCCGCCACAGCCGGGATTGGAACCCGCGATATGCGGGTCAGCAGCCAAGTACCTTAGCCACTAGACCACCGTGGAGGGGCAGGAAAAAAAAAAAGATAACCTGCCCTGTACAGGGACCGAGCCTGCGAACTTCGAATAACATGTCCGATGCTCTATCAACTGAGCTACCATGGCGGCTATCCCTCTTCCATTTTGTATGGTATATATGTGCATTTATACATGGAAGAGTCAGTCAGCGCTGCCTGTTACCATTATGGCGAGTGTGGGACACCTTTTTTTGCCTACTGGCAACTCCATTACGATTGCAATTACGTAACGATTACTTCCAATATCCCTATACTTCTTTGGCAGCATTATGCATCTGTTCGTTCTCAGAAAATCTGCTAGTCACAGGAGGAGGCAATAGTTCGCCCTCCCACCTAGATGCATGTACTTGAACACATGCACAACTGATCAAAAAAAAAAAAAAACAAGTCACACACCGCTAAGATTACTGAGATTCACTGTTTCAGATTCTTGAGTAAAGGAAAGAACTATAAATTTAAGGGTTTGTTGTCTTTGTTGAACACATTATAATGAGAACTAGCAGAAAATGATGCCAAACAAACTATAGGGGATGATATCAAAAGTAACTTTAACAAATTGTCAAAAGAAAAGTGAACAAAAACGTAACTTGGCAACCTTTTTTGACAATTGAATTGACATTACTTTTTACAACATCCCTTTATTTTACTGGGTAATGTTGTCTGGTAATTCTCATTATTAGAGTGGTGAGTAGGCTGACAAAGAAAGTATATGGCATTGATACTTCTTTTGAACACCTAAAAGTTTGAGGAACTTAAAAGAGTGGAAGCTACTTTGAGTAGACCAGAATATTTAGTTGGAGCAAAAAAAAAAAACGTACACACATTTTTCACCAGGCTTTTTAACCTATTTTGAGACATAAAAGTGTATGCTGCCAGTAATGTTAAGTACCATTACTTTTGTCACACTATGCACTGTAGCAGGTGTAGTTAGAGTGGTGATAGTGAAGGATTAATCAAGCACGCCACCAACTGCGTTCACATCAATGGTCGCGTATTTTAAAAATAAACCTGCTGTATAGTAAAAAAATTTTTAGAGCATTTATGATTTTATCCAAATCAAGTTAAACCGACTGGGTAAGCCAACCATTTGCATAAAATCAAAAGGCATAAAGTCATTCATGTATTATAACTATGTGAACAATTTCAGCAACGCAGGGCAAAGTGACAACAGTTCTATTAAAACCTCTCTCATTATAACATGCATGAAAAGCACCACACCAGAATATTTTGGAGTGCATGTAATATCGAGACTACTAGACCGTCTATTGACCTTTTAGAAGAAGGGTATCTCCTTCACGTTCAAGGGGGCAACCACTTAGCCTTTTCCTGAGCTTTTCTGTGAATATTTCCTGAATTTCAGATATCATTAGGATTGATTTAGAGTGAACAGATTTGCTTACGCATTGAAACCTAGTTCTGTATGTAACTGCAATTATAGGTGCCAAACCACCTCCAAATAATTTTTAACATTTAACTTTTTTTTTAACTGCAGCAGCACAACTAGCTATGGGTGCCCAAAAAGTAGCTAGAAACAATACCTTTACCTCTTTGAGCCTTTTGAAAGTGTTCAGCTTCTCAGTGCTCACCTTACAACATTTTTTTTAAATACGTGTTTGTGTGCCACTGTTCTTGCTCCTTGTACAGTGAGGAGGAGCACATGGCAAGAAGAGAAAAGAAAGAAGCATAGCGAAAAAAAGCGAAATAAGCGAGGACCTCTTTTGTATCGTACAATGTGTGTAACATTACTATTGAGACAACATATAGGACAAATTATCACGGCTATGCATCCATTGTAGAGTCGTACACAGCTGCAACACCACGACTAAATTTCAACCTTGTGTTGGGTTAGAATCCCTTTATAGTGGCAAGCTAATAATATCTGCATTTGTTTGGCACATATTAAGATGCAGTGAAATGCGATATGGTAATCTCAATAGAATGCATGTCATGTGGCTTCATTGTGTATGTGGCCACAAGTAACTCTGGCTGCAAAGCATATGGCAGAGCCTAAACAGACGTCACTGACCACTCCAATCTGAACTTGCCTTTGCTACTTGCCCATTATCATCCCAGCAAAAAATGAATGATTGAATCTGCTACAGATATGTGCTAGTTTATGCTAAGCACCAAGTATGAAGATGTTTTGTCATTATTGAGATCAGTTATTTGTTCAAGAACACTTGCTGTCAAGCACAAATATACATTGCTGTCGAAGCATGAAGACCTCAAATATAAAACAAAAAGAAGTGTCTCTTTAAAAAATTACAGGCCACAAGGTGCAAGATAAATATTTGACACACTTGGGATGTAAGGCACGCACAAGAGGTGCTGCCATATTATACTTTTCCTTGTGTTGAAACCTGCTTGTTTTACTCACCCAACACATCTGTGAAGATGCCGTGAAAACACCAAGGAGCTGATGCAGCAAGGTTGAACACATGTCCAGGGATTCCACCATTCCTAAGCGCCCTACAGCCTCCACAGTCCTGCAACCATTTGTAAGATCAATATAGTTCTACCCAAAGTTCTTGGTTTACAGACACACATGCAAGACGCATAACCACTCTATAGGAAGTTTGCCATGATAATGCGCTGGGTAGCAAAACGGATGCCATTATCAAGATCCAGGCCTGCCGCTTCTTCTTTCCGTTCTTAATTAATCAATCCATTGTTAATAAATGTTCCCCCAATGTGAAGTGTACTGGCAGTCCGGTGAAGAATTGCAATGTATTTCAAACACGGTCCAATTCATGGCAAGTAAGCATGCAATAGCGATTTGTCAGCTGTTCGAGAAAAGAGCATGAAGTTTAGCTAAAACACATGTTTTTTATAAACACCATTCAATTTGATATAAAGTTGTGAGCATTATGTGAAGGAACATGGATTCATGTTTAATCAATGATTTCTTATAATGTACTGATATGAATGCAAACTAACTGAATATGAATTGATAATTTTTGCTTGAGAATTTAGAGTTATGAACACTATCGCACTTGCCAGCTGCATCTTGTCCAAAACAGTGGCAAGATAGAGCTAGTTTCTGTAGGTGAGCAGTAATGAGCAGTGCAAAAGTACAAACAAGAAACACCAGTAACAACAGTATGGGGCAAGCACAGAACCCAACTGTACAATTTATTGCACAAAAGTTCGCCTGAATATCAGTCCGACAACTCGTGCAAATGAAGGTCCAGTTGGGAATGAACAAGTTACGAAATCAACAATGCCTGCTTTCACTAACAGGACCCTCATTCACATAAAGTATGCAGCGATAGGCCCCTACCAAGGTACGTCACAGCATGATGTCACTGGCACATGTAAAAGGTGTGGCTGGAAAAACACTCCCGCTGGTGGCTCAGCCCGGTACAGTCGTCTGGGTGTTTGGGGCAAGTTTTTAATTTTTCAAAGCTTACACTTCACGTTACAATGTCGACATTAGCTGTAGTATGTGTCAGCAAACGTCTAGCTGTGTGGTAAACTGTGTGGTAAAATATTTGCCACGCTGTCTGTTTATCTTGAAGAAGTGAACACACGTAATGGCCTGTGCGAGGAACAGCGGCATAGTCATAGTCTTCAAAAATGTGCACTGTTGATTGCGGCATGTAGTGTGCATTGAAAGGTATTGAGAATATCGGTTCAACTGAGAATATTGTGTGTGGGTGTGTGCAGTGTCCATAACAATGTGTCTTGTTTGCCAAGACGTTAGCACTCAGGGCAGGGACCGGTCGATGAAAAAACTTGATTCGACATTTTAGTCAAGTAAATATGCACTTGACGCGACCATCTGCGAGTGGGTACATCTCGGTGTTTGCGCTGTGTGCAGAAAAAAATTGCATGGTCACCGGGCTGGAAGATACCTTGTTTGTGCTGAAACAGCCAAACACCTGATGAGTTAGATGAGAAATATTAACGCATCAAAACTATAAGTGCTTGCATCAGCAACTACACAACAGCGTGATAACCGCACCCCTGCACACAGCAGCGAAACATATTTTGAACATGCTGGCAGTATGTATATTTATAAAAAGCAACTCTGGCAGATTACAAAATCTCACATTGTGCATGCAATTTTCTTCAAAGTCAGGCGTACAATGTAGGTGCTGGCCGGTACATTATTAGTTACAAGCAAAAGCGTCTTGCAGGTAACATGCAGATTGCACGAACACCTCTCTCTCTCTCTACACTAGGCACACACATTATATCTTTCAACAAGCACACGCCACTGTTTCGGGCATAATAACGCTCTACCGTGAACGTATGCTAATCAACCCACTTAGGCGGTTGGCTAGGTGAATCGAGCCAAGTTACAAATTGTATCGCCCGCGAACGTAAACAAAATGCTGCTTTGCATCAAATGGCACTGCAGGCTTCGTTTAATCAACAACGTAGCAAGCGCCATGTGCGTCTTCCTCACTACATTGCACATATGAAAAAATCGATCACCATACACATGCTGTTGCCGCAGTTGTCTCGAATTAGCTCCAGTAAGGCCGCGCCGATGCGCCATGGCTCTGCTGGCGTTAGCGTTGTCGAAGCGAATCGGCAACCGCACTCGCAAAGGCGCGTAAGGTTGCCGTTTCACGACGCCTCGTTCGAGTGCAGTCACCACACTTGCACTGAGTGGCATACTTGGTCTACATAAAAAAGTGTCCTCCTTACCTTTAGTTTCTTTCACACTGTCCTGAGGGAAGCAACCACAGGCGTCAGCCGTCACCTCGGAGTCCTTCGAGCGCCCGCCCAACCCGCCGATTCCTTGGACGACTCGCACTTGATCCGCACTCGAACAAACGCGGGAATAGGGCGCAATCTTAGCACATCTCACGAACGAGGAACGGCCCTTCCTTGCGTAAATTTAACATTTCGTGCTCTCGTGTGTAGCAGCGCGAACACATGAGAGATGCAACGAAACGGTATGCCTACGTTAACAAAGAAGACAAAAAAATGTGGCTTTGCTGTGAATGGATTTGACTTGGATATCTTGTGTGAGGAAAATAAAAAAAAAATCTGTCGCTGCTAAAACTGAAAAAAAAGTACGTTATCTGGCAAAATAACTTCAAAGTGATAACGGTTATTCAAAAAACAAGTTACAACTTATGAATATTTTCAAAGGTCTGTTGTGTTTTGTTCTAGCAGACGACGCCTCCTACTGCTTCTACGACAACGTAGTGCGGTTTCAAGTTCGGTGGTGCGTGTCGCCGACGCAAAGCTCTACAGTAGTGATATCAGAGTTATCAACTCTCAATGAATCATAGGATGGCTACAAAGCAGTAACATTTTGACATAGTGCAGTACGCAATCTTTCAAGGTATGACATTTCTTTGCTCTGAAGCAAATCGAAGCAAGCCGGCCGGGCGCAATCAGCCGACATCGCCGCTACGCGAGGCATGGTCGTGCGCAATAGCGTCGCGCCCCGCGCTCGATTTGTCATCAAGCGATAGAGTACTAAGTGGAAGACAGCTAGATGCAGGGATTAATGGCGTATCATTCTAATCCCTGTGGTGGCCGACTCAATCGCAAGA
>WOVY01010661.1:0-120000 GCA_013436015.1 Rhipicephalus annulatus
AGAAAATAAGAAATCAATGGGTAGGTATGATGTACACATGCCGCAGAGTCTCAGTTGTGAAACAGGCTGTCAGAAGTTAACCATAGCAGGTTTGAAATTTCTAGACGGAGGGCCTAACCTGCAGTGACTCTTTTGTGTATGCACATACAGAATTGATTCAAGGGTCCCTTTAGAAACATTTATCCCTATTGGCTGGAGTATACTAACTTGTGAATGAGGTACTACTCTGTATACTTTCTGTTTTTTTGCGGACAGGAAGTTAGACTGAAAATGTAGAGTTTGAGATCACTGTAGTTGTCTTCCCTTACACACTAAAATGAGGTGCCTCTGCTTTCAGTTATTTAGCTGATGCGCGGATCGTTGGCATCGACGTTATACATCGTTGTGAATGAAGTGAATATTTTGCTGTATCGTGAGCGTCGACGTTACGTTGGACCATAAACTACCATTTACATGCCGTAGTATCAACGTACTACTTGGCAGGCGCACGCTATGAGCACAACTACTCAGTGCACACCATCAGTGTGAAAAACAGCATGCTTATAGACAGAAAAAAGTTTTTACGAATAACACAGAGAGCGCGAAGTATACCTCGTGTAATTTTTCGTCCCATTAGGTGCTGTTTCTGTTCGCTCAGTATGTACCAAGTGGCCCGCCAAATATCTATCTCATACAAGAAGGTCAATCATCATCGTATTGCCTTTCATGAGTGCGTGTCGAGTGCTAGTGACTATATGATGTGGATGCCATCTTAGCGCGGGATTCGTTGTCGACCGTGTATGCTGAATACTTCCGCTACAACGAAGTTTTATATTTGAGCATTGATGTTAGTCATCGGGATAGAGATGTGCCACCACGCGTCAACTCAGGTAACGCCAAACACTACTAGACCGACTGAAAGCTCTAGTTTATCTATATAGAATGAACACTAAACTACATTTTTAGGAACAACTTGCAGACTCGTGCTAGACCATGCCTTTCATTTTTGTTACCCCTTGTAGAATATTTGCACTAATTCATATTTAATTATGATATGAGAGCCCCATATCTATTACAGGAAGTTGCCCAGTGAGGATTACTTCGGACACTTTGGCATATTTTTTTTGCCCCGCCGCGGAGGTCTACTAGCTAAGGTACTCGGCTGCTGACCCGCAGGGTGCGGGATCAAATCCCAGCTGCAGCGGGCTGCAATTCCGATGGAGCGCGGAGAATGTTCTAGGCCAGTGTGCTCAGATTTGGGTTCACGTTATAGAACCCCAGGTGGTCGAAATTTCCGGAGCCCTCCACTACGGCGTCTTTCACACTCATATGGTGGTTTTGGGACATAAAACACCACAAATCATTTTAGCACACTTTGTCTTATGCTCGATATGGCTGAGAATTTGCTATCATGATCATCAGAATAGCACCCATGCGCTACTTGTGCTTTATTATTTAGCACAACTACTTTCTAGTCAACAATATCACAAGTTTTCATAGTATTGGGTGAGTGTATTTTTGGTAACTGAGACTGGAAGGTATACACTCCTCTGTTATAACTTATAGTATCATCCAGGCGCTAAAGTTCACAAAGATTTCATGGCGCGAGTTCAAATATTAAAGTAGTTATTGTCATGTTTTCTTTCTTTCTTTATCTTCTTTCTCTTTTCATTTCTTCCTTAGGGCGTTTTAGCATTTATTTTAAAGCTGATGCTGCTGCTAGAGCGCTCTTTTCGTATCTCTTTTACTCTCACCTTAACCCGCTTGTGAATTTCAGCACGCATAAGGAAGCCTTGACATCAGTGCCAACGTAGGTCGCCCTTGACTGCTTGGTACGGATAACAAAAGATAAGCTCCATTCTGATGACTTGATTGTGCTACCAGGAGCTATTTATTTGCATAATAGCTACTGGAGGAGGAAGCCTTCCAGGCAGCGATGACTTGAAAGACGATGGTAAAGAGGGTGCCTCAAAAAGCCCCAAAGGAAAGCGCGTTGCGCTGACAGCACGACGTGATTGCCTGTGCACGCGGGATACTAACTGTAGTTGATGCGGTGAACACGTGAACCCTTTTTGCTCTCATCGCAATTACCGCGGCTGTCGTGTGCAGCGCGCATAAAACTGCGCTCGGGCTCCACGGTAGATTATGTAGCTGACACACGGCGAGGCCGTTCGGGGTCGAGAGACGCCGAAGGGCTCCACTATTAACAACTCACTTCATTACTTTCTCTGTTACACGCGACAGGGACAGGTAGTGTTTACGGACAATTAGAGCGTTACCAGAAGAGAAGCACTCTGATAGATTGTCTGTATTCAGCAAAACTGTTATATATGCCATCCCACAGAGTAGAATTTCTGCTCTGGTTACACTCAAGAGGTATTAAACCATTATTATACTCTATTATTAGTTAGAGGTATAAAAGGTTCTAGTGAAATGGCTACAAAAATTAGGCAGCCCTGCTCCAATACCTATATGTGCTTGAATATTCCGAATCTCACACAAACCAGAAAATTTGTTCGTAACTACTCACAAATATGTTAACTGCTCAGGTTTAGTAATGCAGCACTGTTGAAGATGGCTAATCGTTTTAATAAAGGTAAGTGCATTGCAATAGCGAACCTTGTAAAATGCACGCTTTTTGCTCAAATATTATCGCCACCTAGTAGTCTCTTACTATCTCGGTATATACTGAAAGAGAGAAACTACTCGATAATTCTGCATGATGATTTAAAAAGACACTTTGCAATTGTCAAACCAGAACACTTTGTAGCCGTTATATTGTGCAGGAAATTCGGATTCCAAAAACGAACATCTCATTTACATTTTTGCTACACCATACTTGAAAACAAAATTATGAGGGCAGCCTGCCAGCCTAGCACCCTATTTATTGAAGTTTTCTTTTCCGCGTGGTATGGCTGTGATAAACTTCATTAGGCCAAAAATATAGAACCAGTCACTGTTTGCACTGCCTCAGGTGGTGATATTTCAGGGTGCTAACCACCGAATCCTAGACCGCTCCTTAACTCAATGCTTCAGCTTGACTTGAAAACGTAGATGGGAGCGCCATATTTTGGCACACCAAGTCACTGCATATCAGCAATATACTGCAGCGATTCGTTAGAAGCCCAGCTTCAATTTCAGTCGAGCGTGGTGCACTGCTCAACTCAGTCAAGTGATGAAAGGAATTCGAGTCGAGGAGCATTTCTGAATACGTGGGTAGGCCTCCACGACGCAAAAGAGTGGCCGGTGCTGTCGTGGAGACCAACAGGGCTTGCCAAAGATAGTATTAAATTATATCACAATAACTCTACAAGACAGTCAGTCGAAAACATCCACTCTTTCCTACTAAAAGAAATCGTGATAGCATGCACATCAGCGCATTAGTCGACTCTTAGTTCCAATTAATACGGGCACCTTGCCCGATGTTGACGGGTCTTGGCGTGTGGAGCACACCGTGAATTCACTGTAGTTTCTGGTGCTCTTACTCGTCCTGAACGCCTGTTCGAGTAAGGCACACAGGTTCATCGCCACGTCACGCGGGAACAGGTGGGTTCACCGTGCGTTCGCATATTCTTCTTCCCCGAAGCCATCACGCAATTGCTCAGTGATTGTAGGGGGTGGGAAAGCCATAACATTTTACCCAAACGTTGCACATGCCTGATCCTGCTAGTGCGTGAGCGCGTTCTGATAGTGCTTAGGCCAGCTGTTGCTCATACGCAGTAATGAGGGTGACTGATCAAACACACCGGATGAACTTCGGTATAAACTGCTTCGCATCTAAAGGTATTAGAGTGCCGCAAAATTGATTATGATATGACACTTGCCAATTGTACCTTAAGGCACTTTGATACATTCGCTAATTTGTCGTTACAGGTAGCCTCGCCCCAGTGGTGCACCAAATTTTTCGCGGGGGGGGGGGGCGAGACCTACCACACGCGTCAGCGGAGTTTTATATGTATATATATATATATATATATATATATACTTTATGAATCAGGTATATTCTTTATTCAGGTGATATACTATCAATCAGTAATTAGAGAAATGCTCAGAATATAACCAACCACTATACATAGCCCTTAAATGATTACGAGAAGCTGTTTGATTCAGTAGAAATATCAGCCTTCATGCAGACACTGCGGAATGAGGGGCGTAGATGAAGTATTATAAAGATTCTGGAGAAATCTACAGGGATCAACTGCTACCATAGTGTTTCATAAAGAAAGCAACAGAATACCAATCAAGAAGGGTGTAAGGCAGGGGGACACAATTTCCCCAATGCTATTTACCGCGTGCTTACAGGAGGTTTTCAGAAGCCTAGATTGGGAACAGTTAGGGATAAGAGTCAATGGAGAATACCTTAGTAACCTGCGCTTCGCCGATGACATTGCATTGCTGAGTAACTCGGGGGACCAATTGCAACTCATGATTACGGAGTTGAACAGGGAGAGCAGAAAGGTGGGTCTTAAAATTATTCTGCAGAAAACGAAAGTAATGTACAACAACCTCGGAAAGGAGCGGCGCTTCGAGATAGGTAATAGTGCACTTGAAGTTGTAAAAGAGTATGTCTACTTAGGGCTGGTAATAACCGCAGAGCCGAACCACGAGATCGAAGTAACTAGAAGAATAAGAATGGGGTGGAGCACATTCGGCAAGCACTCTCAAATTATGACAGGTAGATTGCCACTATCCCTCAAGAGGAGGTATATAACAGCTGTATCTTGCCGGTACTTAGCTACGGAGCAGAAACCTGGAGACTTACAAAAAGGATTCAGCTTAAATTGAGGACGACGCAGCGAGCAATGGAAAGAAAAACGGTAGGTGTAACCTTAAGGGACAAGAAGAGAGCAGAGTGGATTTAGTGAACAAACGAGGGTTAATGATATCATAGTTGAAATCAAGAAGAGAAAATGGACATGGGCTGGGCATGTAGCGCGTAGACAGGATAACCGCTGGTCATTAGGGGTAACTAACTGGACTCCCAGAGAAGGCAAGCGGGCTAGAGGGAGACAGAAGATAAGGTGGGCAGATAAGATTAAGACGTTTGTGGGTATAAATTGGCAGCAGCAAGCACAGGACCTTGTTAACTCACGGAACATGGGAGAAGCCTTTGTCCTGCAGTGAATGTAGTCATGGTGATGGTGATATATATATATATATAAGGAAAAGAACTGTATACCTAAGAGCTCGTTTTTCCGCGTTTTGACACAATAACAATGAGATCGAACATCAGACAGGAATGGCAAGGCAATAATGCCTTAGTCCTTGACAACATTGTCTGTTAGATCTCTCTCTCTCTTTCTCTCTTTCTCTCTCTCTCTTTCTCTCTTTCTCTCTCTCTCTCTATATATATATATATACATATATATATATATATAGAGAGAGAGAGAGAGAGAAAGAAAACTTCATGGACACGCAAGCACTTTAATATGAATTCGCATACACAGAGTTCCATCACACTTTAAAAGGCCGAGGCCGAGGAATGGCGCCCTTAGCCCAATTTCCGCGTCCAATATGCAACGCTCATCTTGCTATCGTGCTTCTCTATTTTTCTCGGATTATGTTTTGGCGATAACATGTATAGGTACCACGATAGTTTGTTTATTAAATTTATCATTGATGTTAGTCATTGGGTGGAGATGTACCAAGTGTCAATGAGGACACATATATAAACGTTAAAATGGGCTATAGCTGCCAAACACCAAAACATGGATTCGGTAAATCCTCATTTATCAATGTACAGTTACTATTCCACTACTTTTGTAAAGGTGTGTTTTAATTTCGCGTTTTACTGCCTCTATGGCTCCAACTTCCACGTTCCCGTAAACAAGGCTTATAGGTCTATCAGGGACTAAAGCTGCAACAATTTTAGGCGTTTCAGAGTGGAAGCACTTGAACATAAATAACGATTCGTCACACTCATCTGCTCGGAACAGATTCCACAGAGCAGCGGCGATGATATACCCTTTTCGAAGGAAATTATTTGCCAGTCTATAAAAAGATTGCATGTATCGTGAGCGTCAACGTTACGACGGACCATAAACTGCCGTCTACACGCCGTAGTATCAACTTACTACCTGAACAAGTCACAGCAGAATAAATGCATGAACACGGTGATGTAATATTAAGAAACCTCTGTGCAGCGCTTACCCCCTCTGCAATACTTCAGCGCAAGACGCGAAAACGTCGCATAGGCGACCCGCACCGCAAAGAACTTACAAAAAAATCATCATTGCGGAAATGTTGGCAAAATTTCAGTACGTTGTAACATTGCCTCGTAACATTTTCCTTTTCCCGTTAGGACATAATTGAGTTGTTATTGTTGGGATGAAAAACCTCGCTTCACTCGTTGGTTTCCCAGCTTGCAGCCAAGAGCAAGAGCGACCACGTCAAAAGTGGGGTGCTCAGCCCCCCTCCCCACTTTTCTCAGTAGGGGGGCTTGCCCTCCCGCCGGCTAAACGCCTATGCATCCCCCAATCTAGTGGCAAATGTGTGAACACAAAAATGACGGCTTGAAATTTTCTGAAATACGCCTAATTGAACTTTAATGAAATGTTTGTTGGTATAACAAAAGTTTTGTTCTGAATTAGTTTAATTTTGAAAAGCGTATTAGAATTTCATATAGCTGCGTCAATCCCGGCCGCGGTGGCTACATTCTCGGTGGAGTAACGCATCTCTTATAGTTATACTGGTGTCTTAGGACGTTCAACCCTGCCAATTATGTTAACAGAATTATAATTTAATAATATTAGAAATTTGTTTTCATTATTATTATACTTCTTGACAGAACATCTCTACAAAAAATTCTGCAACAGTGGTTCTTCACTAAAGCATTCGACAGCGCCTCCCACAGCTTAGTTCTGGAATCCATTGCCAGCCTCGGTTTCGGTAAAAGATTTCAGGCATACATTCGTTCTTTCCTACAAGACCTAAAGGCCAAGACTCGAATATCCATACTTACATTCGACACTTATACATGATGTTTAATTGGGACACTCCAAGGGGCAGTCATTTCTCCACTCCTTTTTAGCATAGTAATGAAGGGACTTTCAGACAAACCCTAGCATAAACCATGCTATATACGCAGATGACACCACCATTTCATGTTTCATTTTTACTTCTGTGATCAAACCTTCGAAATTTATTGCTAGTGCACCCGTAGGCTCGCAAATTAACAAGAATACAAGCACTGAGCATAACAAAATAAGTCTTCAGTTTTTACGTCCTGAAAATACTTCTACGATAAGATTATGAGGAGCTCAAAAGTGCAGGTTTCCGGGAGCTTAAACCATGGAGGGTTGTTTACCGCGTAATCATATCTAGGTTCCCGCACCTATGGTATTTCACGTCCATCGCCATTCGGCCGTCAAAGGAGGATTCGCGTGTAAACTAGTAGATCAATCTGAGACAATCTTGAAGTTTACGGAACATTTCGGGTGGCTTGCACCTAGCGTTCATAGGTTTGTTGTGACTTAGACGCATACACACCACGATGAAAAAAACAAAAAAGAGCGCATGGTAGCGTAGATGCACAAGTCTTCGCAGGGCGTTATATGTGCTATTTCTACCTACACTTGTTATTAGCTGCAATTAGTATCAGTAAAAAAATTGAAAGCCTAAAAACGAAAACAAATATATGCAAAATGAAACACCGTTCTCAACCAAACACTCGTGGCGAATAACTTTAAATGAATGATACTGATGGCAACCCCTAATAGCTATGGCATTTGCGCATGAAGTACCGTCAACTTACCTGTAAAGGTATGACCATAAAAAAATCAGTACATATGGAAAATTGCCTGAAATGGCTCATTAAGACCTTCATAAGAAACAAACCTCCTGATTTAAAACTATTTCTTGATTGCACTGTCTAGAATATTTGACATGGCTTTCTAAGTATTGCTAGTATTAAACCGCGAACATAATTTTGTCTTTACTAAGCCATAAGCAGAATGTTTTATCAGTATAGTCAACACACGCAAATTAACAAAATATTTGTTTTTCAAATACGCTAAGCAGAAAAGTGAACTCAAGTGATTATAAATGTGTAAGTAGTAGCAACAATAGAGTTGACAATTCAAGGTAAAAACAAAAGAGAGAGCTTAATTTGGCTGTACTTTACAAAAAGCATATTGCATTGACGAGAAAGAAAAAAAGAGTTTACAGCACCAGGTTATGTATGGAATGTAAGAAAGGGACAACTGATATGGTAGCCCCGCCGCAGTGGTCTAGTGGCTAAAGTACTCGACTGCTGACCCGCAGGTTGCAGGATCGAATCCCGGCTGCGGCGACCGCATTTTCGATGGAGGCGAAAATGCTGTAGGCTCGTGCACCTGCTCAGGATTGGGTGTATGTTAAAGAACCCCAGGTGGTCGAAATTTTCGGAGCCTTCAACTATGGCATCTCTCAAATCATATGGTGGTTTTGGGACTTTGAACCCCACATATCATCATCATCAACTGAGGAAGTGCTGCACAAGCAACGATATAGTCCAGGAGCTTTTTGAATAGAAACAGCTTGAAGAAAGTAGCATACTACGATAACATATCTTTTGACACGTCAGTCGTTGTTATATTATATATATACAGCACCAGTACCGGTGGTGCTATTGTTTCTTGCTAGAGAGCCGCGTCACAATTTTTGCATTCATTGTCACACGCTTCGTGGGACGCGGCACTAGCATGTGGATTAGAGTACACTCTTAGTCAAATCCTGGCTAGACTACACGGCCCCAGGCAAAAAATCAAGTCAAATTATCGCCGCTTCTACGTGGCTTCGTAGCCGTGTCCCAGAAAAACCAGCCTGCTTTGAAGTGGCCTTCAGAATAGCCGGGACAAAGATTAGCCGGGATCTTAGGTCAATTTTTTCCTTGCAAGATACGGCGTGCGGTTAGACGTAATATTTTCATAAGCGGCCGGGCCGTGATGCGGTGGCGAAAAAAAAAAGCATTTTTTTACGTTTTTGAGAGCGGTTTCTCGCCGAAAATGTAGCGGATATTGCTACGGGGTCGGCGACTCTTGTACAAGATGCTTTTACAGAGGAAAAGACACAGGCAAGAGTCACAATGGCTTATTGCCACACTGGCGCACCGCTCAGCTGATTGTGTCCTTCCTCTTCCTTTACTTCATTTTCGTAACAGGACCCCTGGGTGCTGGAGCACCGTCTCGGCGCGAGTCAAGAGAAGTACGACTGATGTAGGGTTTCAGGTGCAAAACTTGGACAATGTCAACAAGTGACGGACTTGGTGATGTATTTTAATGCAATGGCGCTATCTCGTGGCTGACGTCGCTAACTTGACGTCAGACCAAATAGGGTCCTGCGTATCGGGACAAAAGTTTTTCGGAGAGACCTATATGGCGACACGGTGACCAGAGGAGCACGTGGTCACTTGTGGCAAACGTTATATTCCGATGCCATTGGTCGTAGCGGACTTTTCACTTATCCTGTGTAGATAGCTTATGCACTGTAGCACACAATCGAAAGAGGTCGTCGACAACTTTAGACAAGAAAAAGCAGGCGCGGTCCATAAACAGCTGTTGGGTTGCACCGTGGTGTAAGATGACATTACGAAGAAGAAAATCCGTGACGTGAGTGATGCAACTGTTTGGCAAGACCTTCGTTGTCGCGTAACAGGTCGCATAATTATGGCGACGGCGATCTAATCACTTTCTTGTGTTGTCGGTTGAAAAGGGCTAAGAAGGTCGAGTCCCACGCGATGAAATGGTTCAGAGGGGACTTCAGTAGGGTGAAGATATGCAGCTGGCAGCAAAGAAGGACTTTTCTGGCACTGGCAGAGGTCGCAATTGGCGACATATCGACGCACGCTGCAGTACAGTCCTGGCCTGAAAAACCAACGCCACACGCGTTCGTAGGTGCGGGAAACACCTAGGTGTCCCGCTGTTGGTGCATTGTAAAGTTGTTCAAGTATGACAGGCCGTAGATGACGAGTAATGACAAGGAGAAGCTCAGGGCCTTCATTTCTGATGTTGTGGCGGTAGAGGATGCCGTCATACAGCACGAACATACGGGATTCAGCGTCATGGCTGTCAGACTGGGTGGCGTCGATGATAGTGCACACTGACTCTTCTCGTCGTTGTTCAATGCGCATATCACCGATGTTTGTAAACGCCATTACGCGGCTCTCCAGGTCAGTCGCAACGTGACCAGAAGGATCGACCAGATGACGAGAAAGACGCTCTGCGTCCTTGTGCGAACCGCCAGACATGTAGCTGACGCTAAACGAAAATTTGTGGAGCCTCAGAGCCCAGCGATGTAGACGCCCAGTCGGGTCCTTCAGAGAAGTCAGCCAGCAGAGAGCGTGGTGGTCCGTACCGACTGAAAATGTGCGACCATATAAATATGGCCGGAACACTGCGATGGCCCAGAATAAAGCTAAAGACTTTCTGTTGGTGGTTGAATAATTCTCAGGGATAGAAAGCAGGCGACTGGCGTAAGCTATCACGCACTGTCTGCCGTGGTGCCGCTGAATGAGAACTGCACCTATACCATGGCAACTGGTGGCGGCGCGAACGTCTGTTGCAGCAGAAGGATTAAAGTGGGCAAGTATGGGGGGCGTAAATAGGTAGCCGATGAGAGCGGTGAACGCTAGAGCCTGCTCAGGGCCCCATGACAATGTGGTATCCTTGTTCAGCCAATCTGTGAGTGGCCTGGCAACGTCGGAAAAGTTTTTCACAAAACGACGAAAGTAGGAACATAAAACCAATGAAGCTCAAGACATCAGATGTAGAACGGGGCTCCAGAAAGCTACGGACGGCGCTGATTTTTTCGTGATCAGGTTGGACACCATTTGCTTTTACAACATGACCCAGAATGGTAGTCTGATGGCGGCCAAATTGGCATTTCTGAGTTTAGTTGCAGCCCAGCTGTTCATAAGACTGCAAGAATTGGAGCGAGACGGCTCAGGTGGCTATTGAAAGTAGATAAAAAGACTATCACATCATCTAGATAACAGAGACAAGTACACCACTTATAAAAGCGCAGGAGAGAGGCCTTCATTTGTTCGATTGTGGCAGGGGCGTTACACAGTTCAAAGGCATGTCCTTCAACTGGTATAAACCATCCGGTGTAATGAAGGCCATCTTCTCGCGGTCCATCTCATCGACAAAAATCTGCCAGTAGCCGGACCGAAGATCAATAGACGAGGAGTATGTAGCGCCATGCGTGGTAGCGGGTATACGTCTTTTCGCGTGATCTTGTTGAGGTCGCGATAGTCAACGCAGAAGCGCTAGGTACTGTCCTTTTTCTTCACAAGGACGACAGGGGAGGCCCAAGGACTACTTGATGGTTATATTACACATTTTTTGAGCATTTTGTCAACTTCCACTTGGATAACTCTGCGCTCAGTGCAGGACACACGATAGGCGCGCCGGCGAATAGGATTGGCGTCACCAGTGTTTATACGGTTCTGAACACTGGATGTTTGTCCTAAAGATCTGTCGTCGAAATCAAAAATACCAGTATCTAATTCGAGAAGGCAATGGAAGTCGTTGGCTTGCGCAGGATTGAGGAAGGGTGCAATCATCTTCGAGAAACAATTTGGCAGAGAACAGGTGCTGTTATCCACAGGAGACTGAAGTAAATCAATCTCGATGGTGAGAGCCGCTATTTCGAATTCGTCAGCATTAGATACGCTGGCCAAGAACATGTCACGAGGAAGCACTTGAAGGCACAAGCTGAAATTCAGAAGTGGGAGCGAGGTACTCAGTGACAGTCACAAGCGTATGGGGAATGGCGATGTTGCGGCTCAAAAGGACGTCACCGAGAGGAAGGAGGACATATTGAACATCGGGAACCTGTGGTTGTGCGGTCAAAACGACGTAAGTGGCTTCCTGAGGCGACAGTCGTAGAGAGCACAGGTGCGGCGGGGCAGCGTGGGGTTCAGCGACCATCTAAGGCAGCTCTAGCTGAAGAACGCCGGTAGCCAAATTGAGAAAAGCAGTATGATTCGACAAGACGTCCAGGCCTAGGATAACGTCATAAGGGCAGTGGTCAATCACGGCTAAAAGGACAAAAGTAGTGTGGTCCTTTATACTTGAGCGGGCAGTACTCAGACCGAGAACCATCGGTCTGCCGCCGTCTGGCACACGGAGCATTCGTGCAGCTGCTGGTGTCAGAACTTTCTTTAAACGTTTGCGTAGGCTTGAACTCATGCCCGAAATGCTTGAGCCGGTGTCTACAAGTGCTTGCACAGGTACGCCGTCTACTTCAACGTCTATTACACTTTGTCTGGCGGGAATGAAAAGATGATTTGCTGCGGAAGTCGTCAATGCAGCACCTCCTCCGGGGGCTGCAATTCTCAGTTTTCCGAGAAGTAGTGGCCGGAAGCCACGGGAGAGAAGAAGCACCGTGGCTCTTTAACTGATCCTATTTGTGGGGAATGCCTACTCTTACCTTTATGAAGCATCACACCGCTGTTCAAGTGAATGTCGAAACGTGCCAAGGTCAAGTGCCCCTTTCTTTTCTTTTCTTTTCCTTTTTGCGCATGCTCTTACCGGCTGGATGCATGACTTGCGCGCCACGCAGATGACACGGGTATTTTTTTATTGCTGGGCTCCTTATAAACAGGATTTAAGTCAGTACTCTAGAGCGCGCCGCCTATGTGCCATTCGTTATCCTGCACCTGACTGAGAGTGTAGGTGTCGTGGCTCTGACACAACAAATAGTGGCAGCATATCCATGGGGTGAATGATGGAGAGTGGGGCGAAGCATCTGTCCGTTCATTCGGACTTGCTTCCGTCTGTCTATGTGACTGTCTGTGTGACTGTCCGTGCGTCCAATTGCCCGTCTGTGTGTGCGTCTGTTCGTGCATTCGCACGTCCATCCGTGCGTCTGTCCTTGCGTTCGTCCATGCATCCGCCCCTGCGTCCATTTATGCATCCATTCCTCCGTGCAGCCATCCATGCATCCATCCATGCATCTGTCTGTGTGTCCAAACGTCCATCTAGTCAACACTCCAAGCACCATCGTCTCGCACCTTTTCATCATATATTCCGCATATAGAACCACCGCCATCCAGCAGACATTCCAAGGACTAAACGAGAGGTGGCACACGCACACTTTTTTACGGCTTGCGCGTCTTGTCTACTTCCACCTTTAACCACCTCGAGTTCATGATCTATACTAGTTCACTGCATTCATGGCACTGCGGCCCAACGCTCGCTAAACCTTTCTAAAACCAAGGAGGTTACGCCTAGCGAGAATAACGTAGCAACACTTTCTTGTCAGATAGTGCTCAATCTACATGGAAATGGCTGCTGATGATGATATATGTTGTTTAATGGCGCAAGGGCCATTGATGGCCAAAGAGCGCCAGGAAATGACATCGGATGAGAGCAATGATTATGTTAAATGGCTGTAAAAGGGCCTAAAATTCTGCGCTCTAAAGGTGCGTAAGACAGATTTATTAAAATTATGAAAATGAAGTGAAGCATGCCTGGTCATAATGAGTCTTAGGTTATCATGACACCATAGAATAGGAGTGTTATATTAGCACCGATACCTCGCCAGCGCCCTTGGTCCCAAGGACTGGGAGACAGGTGCTCTGTTTGGATGTAGCATCCGCAGCAGCAGCCTCCATTCAGAGGCCGTGCTACCGATCACTTGAGTAGATAACATGGAAAGTATTTACTTCCTTTAAGAATGCATTCAATGCATTACAATTAAAAATATGTTCGCGACGAATAAACATAGCTGGGTGAAGGAGTATGTGTTCCTTGTACGCTATTAGAAAATTTTTTTCCTGTAAGCCTCTAGCTCAGAGCATTCAAGGAGTATGTTGAGTACGGTAAGTGGACGGCCACATCTGTGACAGCTGGGTGGGTCACCACCGGACAAAAGGTGTGTGTGCGTGCTGTGTGTGTGTCCTATTCTAAGCCGACAGAGACTGACCTCTGTACGGCGCGTTTTCGACGTGGGTGGCCAGTTACCGAAGTATGGTTTAATGAAGCGTAAATTGTTATGACTTTGTAGATCCGTTACCTTCTGCCAGTAAGCCCTGAACTTCTTCCGCATGTTTGGTTTTAGGTCCATTATAGGGACAGCAACTCAAGAGTTGGCAGCGCTTCCGTTAATTGACATGGCGAGCTGGTTGGCCAACACATTTCCTTCCATCTCGCGGTGCCCTGGCACCCAGCACACGACGATATGTTGCTTAGAAGCATAGGCCGCGCAGAGTACTGAATAGAAGGATATAATTATAGGGTTTCTGTGCTTTTTTTAGATTTTTCAACGCTGTTACGACACTCAGGGAGTCTGTGTATATAACAATCCTTGGCGTACTCAATTTTTTGATGTATTTAACTGATATGATTAACGCGTAAGCCTCGGCTGCAAAAATGCTTGTGCTGGTGGGCAGAACGCCGGCAACCGAGAAGGATGGGCCGACCGCCGCATAGGACACGCCAGTATGGGACTTTGATGCATCAGTACAATATTCTGGACAGTCATATTTATGTTGCAGCTCTAAGAAATACATCCGAATGTGTATTGGGGAGGCATGCTTTGTGACAGCTACGAAAGATGTGTCGCAGTCTATAACCTGTCAATGCCCTGGCGGGAGCCGCAGAGCGGGGGGAGGGGCTGAGGTGGTGTTCAAGCAGTGGGACATCTGTTTCTTCAGCTAGGTCTCTAACACGCAGCGAGAAAGGGCGTGCCATTGCTGGCCGATTGCAAAAAAAGTTGAGAGCTGGACAGGTCGTTGATGGTGGATTATGCGGGTTGCTCACTTTTCGCATTTACTTTAAGTAAACATATGAAGGAAGATTATGTTCTCTGCAGATGGAGTGACCACTCGTCCGATTCCTCATAAAGGTTTTCAACTGGGCTTGTTTTAAAGCCGCCTGTGGAGAGGCGGGTGCCTTGATGATGAACAGGATCCAACATTTTCAGAGCGCTTGGCGTGGCAGAGTGATAGACTATTTATTGCCTCATACTCAAGGCGTGAGCGTATAATGCTTCTATACAGATTCATGAGGCACTTTCTGTCGCTGCCCCACGTTGTTCGTGTAAGCACCTTTAGAGTATTCAATGTTTTCAAGTATTTATTTTTAAGATGTTTTATGTGCGGTACAAAGGTTAACTTCGCATCTAAAGTTATGCGTAGGAAGTTATCTTCTGTGTTTACGGGTAGACGCTCACCCTTATAGACCATTTCAGGATCAGGGTGCAAGCCTCTTTTTCGTGCAAAAAGGACACAGGTGCTTTTCAGTTGGTTTAGTTTGAACCCGTTTTCATTAGCCATTTGGATATCTTGTTAAGGGCGAGCTGAACCTGTCGCTCACAGATCCCAAGAGAACACGATTGAAAACCTATCTGCACATCGTCGACATATGTTGAATAAAAGATATTACGTGGGATGTACAGACGGAGAGAATTCATTTTTATACACAGTGGGGTGTGCTCAGCGTACAGCTGAGCACACCCTACTGTGGCAATCCAGTTTTCTGTACAAATGTTCGGGGCAGAACATTGCTTACTCTAACGCGGAATCTACGATCAGACAGATAGCTTTCAATGACACTGACCATATTACCATGCATACCTATGTGTGAGAGGTGTCTCAGTATTCCAAACCTCGACGTAGTATCGTAGGCTATCTCCACGTCGAGGAACACAGATAAGATGCCAATGGCTGCTAATGCAGAATAAGAGACAGGAGAATTCTGCTTTTAGTTAACGCGGACGCTGCGAATTTTCTATTGTTCATCAACTCACAGGAAAAATCTCCCTCCAGCACCACCTTGCAAGTCAAAGCGTGAGACATGTTACGTAACACGACGTGGGACGAACGGGTTCCGCTTTAAGGAGCTTCGCCCTAAAAAGAAAAAAGCTGGAAAGCAGAAGAAATGTGTGTGAGCACGCGGAGGTAGTTAATGTCGAGATTGCGGGAATTAGTCGTGTTGCTCTGCTTCACAGAAATGAACGCGGACATGTCATCGCCTTCCCTGACTGGTGGAGTAGGGCGAAAAGACAAAATGACGTCACTGCCCATAGTTTCATATAGGCGGTGTCAAGAATGACAAGATGAAGAAAAGAACAAGAGAAAGCAGTTGTCCTAAATATGTAATTTAAAATGCTGGAATGAGGGAGAAGATTAGGAAAAAGAAGAGGGTGTGGGGCGAGGGAGGAACGTGAGAGCCGGGACGTAGCGTTCGAGGGGCCAAGAGCTGCGGAAGTTCGGACGAGGTCTCGCCCAAGGCTCCCGCCTGAGCACCTGACTCGGCGAGCAGCGCACAGAGCAACCGCTGATCCTGGGCTTCAGTTTCCCGTCCAAGCTCCGACCTCGGCGAGCAGCCCCGGAACCACCGCCGACTCTGGTCTGCAGCGTGTCCCGCCCGAGCACCTGACTCGGCGAGCAGCTCACAGAGCAACCGCTGATCCTGGTCTGCAGTTTGCCGCCCGAGTACCAACCTCAGCGAGCAGCCCGGGAACCACCGCCGACCCTGGTCTGCAGTGTATCCCGCCCGAGCACCGGCCTCGGCGAGAAACCACTGGAGCTACTGCTGTATCGGTTCTTCAACAACGTCGCCACCATTGAGCATCGATATGGCGTGTCATCATGCCCGAGAGGGACTCCCAGCAGACCGGAGGCCACGCCACAACTGTAAGCACGAGAACTAGAGAACGCAAACGGATTCGGACGTTAAGACGCACGTCATTAAGACATCTCCTTGCCTGTGTTTTTTAACGTGTGCGTGTTTTTGTTGTTTCGTTTAGTGATTTTCATGGTAATGAAGTGGGAGTTTTCGTTTGGTACGATCAGCGTGTATGGTTCATTTCGCAACGCCCGACGAGCGAACCAGGCCTCAGCAATTACGCGTGACAGGTGGCTTAGTGGCGCAAATACAAACCACAGACGCGGAGTTAAGTCAACGAATAATGCTTCGCCCGGCCTCACGTTTTAGCTGCACTATCTTGTATCAGAGCATACACGATATATTATGGAATGTAACGGAAGTAGAGCTACAGGTACTTGTATTGCAATACGTATCGCGTTTTAGATACAGGATACTCAAAAAGTAACTGAGAGAGCATTTAAGATCATGTATCTTCAATACTTCCCAGCTATACTGACTCGGAGCCACGTTGGAGGGACAACCACGTCTCTATGGTGCTCGTGTTATCTACGTAGTAGTACTTATAAGTCCATTTCTTCTGTACAAGTGTGGTCGGAACTGAGCATCGCGTACAAAAAAATGATTCAGAAATAATTGAAGCACGACTTGGCAGCATTGTCATAATGTACTTAAGAGTAATTGTGTATACATTGAACTATAATTCAGCTGGTCCTAAACGCGCATTGAAAATTGGTCACGAATATTTTGCTGAAATTTTACTTTAGAAGAAGCTAATAAATCATAACAGCATTATTACCGGAAGTACATAGTTTAGTAATAACATATTGTGATGCTATTGTTGAATAGTTATTGGGGTTGAACGTAAGGAATTATGGAGTTTTGCGATGTTAAATTGTTTATCACCCTATGTTGCAATTATTGAACTGTAGTTAGCAGCAAAATTGCGCTCCTTAATAAGTCATTGCAAGACACTATAGTAACATCTAAAATGTCACTTAAAAGCGGATCAGGCTTTTTGAAATTATATCATTTATATTTGTGCATAAACAACTGAAGCACTGTGCAGCTTCAGCCGCTTAATTTGAATATACTTTCTGAACATGACCAAAAGGTGCAATGATTTAAAGAAATGTGCCAGAAAAAACATTTTATAACCTGCTATGATGAATCAACTCTACAAAACACTAGTAAATTAAAAAAATAGAATTCATATCCACGGGTTGAATGATGGAGAGGGGGGCGAAGCATCCGTCTGTCTATTCATTCGTGCTTCCGTCCGTCAATGCGCCCATCTGTGTGACCGTCCGTGCGTCTGTTCGTGCGTTCGCAGGTCAATTCATGCGTCCGTTCCTGCGTTCGTCCATGCATCCACCCCTGCGTCCGTCCATGCGTCCATCCACCCGTGCAGCCATCCATGCGTTCATCCATGCATCTGTCTGTGTGTCCAGTCGTCCATCTAGTCAACACTCCAAGTACCACCATCTCCCATCTTTTCATCATATATTCCTCAGATAGAAGCACCGCCATCCGGCGGACATTCCAAGGACTAAACGAGAAGTGGTACATGCACACTTTCTTACGGCTTGCGCTTCGTGTCTACTTCCCACTTTTAACCACCTCGAGTTATTGTTATATACTAGTTCATTGTATTGCCCCGCCGCGGTGGTCTAGTGGCTAAGGTACTCGGCTGCTGACCCGCAGGTCGCGGGCTCAAATCCCGGCTGCGGCGGCTGCATTTCCGATGGAGGCGGAAATGTTGTAGGCCCGCGTGCTCAGACTTGGGTGCACGTTAAAGAACCCCAGGTGGTCGAAATTTCCGGAACCCTCCACTACGGCGTCTCTCATAATCATATGGTGGTTTTGGGATGTTAAATCCCACAAATCAATCAATCATTTTGTTCAATGTATTCATGGCACTGCGGCCCAACGCTCGCTAAACCTTTCTAAAACAGAGGAGGTTACGCCCATCGAGTATAATTTAGCAACCATTTCTTGTCAGATAGTGCTCAATGTACATGCAAATGGCTGCTAATGGGGATCAGAGACAGCATAATTCAGCTTTTAGTTAACGCACACGCTGTGAACTTTTCGTTGTTCAACAACGCCCAGGAGAAACCTCCTACCGGCCCCACCTTGCAGGTCAAAGCGTAAGACATGTTACGTGTTACGACGAGGAACGAATGGGTGCCGCTTTGATAAACTTCACACCTACAATATATGGATAGCGAGAACCAAAATGACACGAACCTCAACGTGAATTCAGTAACACACTCACAGATACAACAAATGTTGTCACTTATGTTTTTTATGGTGGGTTATCTTTTATTTGTTTCTTGGTTATGCGACGCTTCTCAAGCTGAGACTCGCAGATACATGTTTGACACCGATTGGCAAGATATCCGTCCATTTTCTCTTTTTAGATTAATATTGTTTCCTGAACCATTGATTCATACACGTACAATATATTTTTTCACGGTTAAGTGCATCGTGTACCACAACGTGCACAAAAATAACAAAATGCTGCTGTGGTCAATATGCCAAGCATTGCTCCTAGCAAGCAAACTCGCTGCGTGCCCATCACGTCATGAATAATCATAATTTTTGTGTAGTAGGCCAGCATTCACTATGCTGTCCTTTGTATTTCTGCGGACAAGCGTTGTATTCTCGACACGCTTGCTGCGACGCGCTTGCGAGTAATGCCTGAAGTAGGTTCGCGCCACAGTTGATAGGTGATTAAGAACAAATTTTCTTATTGATTTTTGCATGTGATCATCCACTCGTTATGTCATTTGCATTTTGTGTCACCTGGCTGTTCCTTTGATGTTCGAAAACCCTTCATTAGTCATACTAACGCGATTCCTTTCGCAACGTCAAGACTATCTAAGGCAAATTTGAAAAAGAGTCCAAGCATCGGCGTGGCTCCGGGGTAGAATACAGCGCTGGCACGCACGCGGCCCGGGTAGGAACACCATGGCGTCTTTATAGTGTTCTTTGTTAGCTCAGTTTTTTTTTTCTGATTTCGTACGATAGCGGTTACGGAAACCAGCTTAGGGCGGACATTTGCGGCACTGCACGTGACCCATGTTGTGGTCTCATAAGAGATTTCGCTGTAAAAGTTTTGTTTCTCGGTGCAGAAACACAATACACTTGTGTATAGCTGTGCCTAGCATACCCTTTTAAGCAACCGACGACCACAGTCAGCCATTTTAATCATGAATTCATGATGCTTTAGGAGGTTTTTAATAGTACCTTTAGTTTTGCTTGATTGTGCTGATTAAAATGTATTTCATTTCTTTTTACGCGTTGTTTAACCTCCTCAGTCACAAAAATGCACCTATGAAGAAAGCTTTTGAAAATCTTTATTATTTGACTCCCTGCCCTTAAGAGCAAATGCAGAAAAATTATGAATTGAAAAAAGTGAATGGTTTTCTCAATATGTGATGGTACCCATTTGCGTACTCTTGATCTTTTGAAGTATCTAAGATCGAGTGCAACAAAATTATCAAATCGAAATGACTTCTGAAATGACCTACAAGGCGTCCACAGGGTAATGAATGTTTTATAGACATTGTCGTTCATGCTACAACTAAGAAAAATAGCTTTCACTTATCACGAGGACGCAGCCGAGCGCTCGTGCAGTATTCAGTCATTTTTGTTCGCTCCTTTTGCGAATATGGCTACACACATGGTGCCACTTCTCAGAGCTTAAAGAAAGCAACTCATCCTCATTGTGCCAAGACAAATTTGTGTAAGTGGATACCGAATTGTGATGCTCTGTAGCCTTTAAAACAACGATACCCAATTAGGTACCCAGGGACCGAGGAGGATATAGAGTGATTGCCAGACTTTCTAATATTACATATCTCTCTAACTGCGCTACATTTTCTGCCACTTAATACTTGAGACTTTAGCTTTCATGCATTTATGTTCTACTTTTCCCCTTATATACATCTTCAATACCTCTTTATGGACACTGGCACACAGTTGTTTTCAATATACTTATTGAATAATGCTGCATGTACTTGACATGAGACACTTCATGCGAACTGCAGAAAACTTCAACATAATTTCATGACTACGCTGAGGGCAATGTTTAATGCACCCCTACTTTAAATGACACACCAGGTTTCTCATTCCTATCAGTGCGTATGCATAGCATAGACTCTTCAAGTAAGAAACAGCTTGGCAAGGCACAGCGTTGCTTTTGACACGCCACGATCTATATAATTAAAAAAGAATATTGATGTAAAAAAATCTCAAGAAATAAGCTACATAAAACACCACAGCATCAGAAGGGCTGTCCAATAGAAAGGTTATTGCCGTGACAATTCGTTTTTCACTGCGGTCTCGATATATTCTTTTTTTTTTGTTTGCAATATAAGGCAACGCACCGTTCTTTTTATATCTTCGCGTCTCACTCAGTATTTTATTTTTTCACGTGGCAAAATAAAGATTACAAAAATTCATTCAAGTCATAAATACTCCGCAGTGCCACGGTGCCGTATTCATTTTTTTTCTAGTTCAGGGAACATCAAGTGAGTCGAGACTTCTAGCGCGAAAAGAATACAATCCAACTCATAGCACCACAATTTCGAAGTATTCAAACAAAGCGCAGCTATGTGGAATAATAAACGACAGACCCGGCTCCAAAGAAAATACATACGAAAATAAAAATGACTGCCCGATTTCCGGAAAGATCGTTCGATTTAAAATAGTAGCCTCCACGTGCCGACAAGTAATCCGCTGGGAACGACAAATGGGCGAAAAGCGGGACCTGAACTACCGAACGTGATGTGCCATGGTGGCAGTGCAGGGAGTAAATCTGGCTGTATTTTTCACCGGATGAAGGCTACAGATTGAGAGTATATGAAATGATGACGAAGCAAAATAAATGTAACACAGACTGACATTTATGTACCTCTCAGTGGTGCTGTTGGTGAGATCTCATCAGTTCGAAGGCTATGGGGAATGGTGGTATACATGTTACAGCTGCAGTATAAGCATCAGCTAAGGAAATCGTAGAAATTGGGTTTCAAGGGGCATGGTTGCGACATGGTTGACAATTCGCGCTTAGTTCAGGATCAACCTTGTTGGCTTTAATGTCTAATGGAGGTGGTTGCAGACCAGCGGCATAATTTTCTTAGCCCGTCAGCTGGTTTCCATTCCTATATACCATTGCCTTCGCCTTCCTTGCTAATCTGCCCAGTTTTTCATGAAGGTGCTAGTACATTCAGACATGTGCAGTAAACTTTCCATAAGTGAAGTACACTGTTCTATTTTTTTAAGCAAAAGCACCCTCGAACATCTATTTAGTATATGACATAGCCTTAATTCAGCAGACATCTTCAATTTGCTGCGACTACTTTTTTACCCTCATTTACTGACGCGGAAGGTCACGGCTTTGGTTATACCAAACTTCCTCAAGCATCATCTTTTTTCTGAAAGACGAATTAAGAAAGACCTTCTTGAATCTCTATGGGCAGGGTTTCCCGGTCAAATTTTTTAATTTTCGAAATTAAAATTGAATATATTTCAAATTGAAAAAAGAAATATACAAAGAAATTGAATAAAGAACTATCCAAAATATCGTCATGTGGTCATGACAAGGACGAAGAGAGCAGGGTTTTAACTTCAACCTGTTTATTGGGCCAAACTAGTGGCCACACAAAAGGAAAGTCAGATTGCAGCAAGACATTGGCACTCATAGCAGCCAGCAGAGCATCGGCAGGTGATCAACTGACTAACGGCGAGGCGTGGCGGCATACATGTGCCGTCGAATATTCCAGCCTTACACTCGTCTCTGCACAACCTTCAGTATAACCTCCAGCGTTCACATTTTGCGGGCAATCCTTGATTGATTTGTTGGGTTTAACGTCCCAGAACCACCATATGATAGGTTTGACTTTTTGTTTACTCTTGCGAACGTGCGGAAAAGCCCTAGGTGTCGAGCCATAGAGATATCGTGTAGAGCCTGAAGAATTTCTGGTCTCATTGCCGATAGAGTGGCACATACACGCCCCCAGGTAAGTGCCATGGTTTGTCGAAAAGTGTTTGACGACGAACGCGATGGTATTGTGATATCACTCACATCACGATGAGGGGTAATATTCGTCAACTGTCTTACCCTTTCACATAACTGTTTGTTCACGCCAAGCTAAGAGTGTGACCACGAGAGCACCCAAACGTAGGCGGCTAGATTGATAGATACACTAATAGATGCCAAAAGTTCCTGCAGTACGCCAAGAAAGGCTTCACATTCAGTAACATACTAACTTTAATTATGGGAAAAATACCTTTTACTAGGCTAGTCTTTTCTAATGGGTGTGTGCCAAGTGCAGAGGACAACAAGAAAAAACAAGAGCCGAAATATTTTTTAATGTGGGTATCGGGTAAACATACTGCTAAATTAGTGCGAAGTAGTAAAATCTTGTGACCCTGTCCACCAGAACTGTTAGTGTAATTTTACACCATGATTTGACGAACAATCGATGAAGTCAATTCCCTTTTGCCTCTTTCGATCGTCTTATCAGAGGCTACGAACGCTTACAGTCATTTACATGGGAGATATTTACTTAATAATGCCACGGAAAGCCTGCATGGCTAAATAACCAAAAGTTTTGCAATAACACATCCATCGTAAAGATGAGCCAGCAACGTGTGCACGTTCCGTAGCTGTGACTGCTCTTAAAACAATAATCACTCATTAATATTCAATATCAACGTCGCATGGAGTACACAACTTCTCAAGGCAACGTGCTCCAGGCTCAACCACGGTGGTCTAGTAGCTAAGGTACTCAGCTGTGGACCCGCAGGTCGCGGGATCAAATCACGACTGCCACCGGCTGCAATTCCGATAAAGGCGGAAATGCTGTACGCCCCTGTGCCAAGATTCGGGAGCATGGCAAACCCCAGGTGGTAGAAATTTTGGAAGCCCTTTTCTACGGCGTCTCTCCCAATCATACGTTGGTTTTGGGACGTTGAACCCCACATATAATCAATCCATTATTGCACTCCTGGGAACGCCTGAAAACAAAACACCTCCATTAAAACGCCACTATACACATAAATGAAGACAAGTTATTGAAAACCAGCAACCACATTCTTGGCTATCCTAAAATTAGATACTTACTATAGAAATGGAGATTTTTTTCTCTTTCAACGAGTTTCAGTACAAGCGCCGAAGAAGAGACCCAAAATGAAGTGGCAATCAATTAAGGATAAATTGAGGTATTCATATTTCCGAAAATCTACAGCTTTATAATTCCATCATTCCAAGGGAAGCTGTGACGCTAGTGTTGATGCGTTGTTATTTATTTATTTATGCTGCTAAATCTTTCTTGGAATTATTTGTGAATTTATCTTGCAGTGATAAAACAGACAAATGTACAAAGAGAGAGACAGAAGGACAGACAGAGCAATATTTTGACGTCGAAGGTCCCCAAGAAAAACTATCGTCTTGAAAAATATACGTTTCACGCAGGAGGCCTTATTACCCTTCTTTTCTATGCTTGCGCGCTACAGAGGAAGTGGTTCCCAAATAGGAGCCAAAATTTTCACGCCTGCAACCATTACCTTACAATACTTGAGGGGTGTTGAAATACACAGTCCGAAGCTCGATAAATAAACGGGAAAAGGCGTGGACTTCCACATCAGCTTAGCATTATATATTGCCACGTTCCATTTCCCAAGTTTTTGTTATCGTCCAAAAACACCACACGATTCTCAGCGCAAACCGCGCCTGCAGTTTTCGAGAAGGCTCCCGACTGTAGTAGATCATTTTGATAAGATCACGCCCACTGTTTGAACGGTACAGATTGTTCTGGAACCTACGCTACCGGCAGTGATAACGCTAGAACATTCGACGGCAAGAATATAAATGCCGACGCGCTTTGCCGCTTGTCAGTTGTTGATTGAAGGCCGACGCTGCGTTCACCGCAATCAGTCCAAGACTGCTATCTGTGTAAGACTGCTGCTGTAATCGGACTTTCCGTTTACCGGGCACAGGTTCACCCAAACAAACATTTAAATCCCAACACGAAGTCTCCTGTCTTCGGCCACGTCACGACTCCGTGACAATATGTTGTTTAAATCACCCGCCCCCCTTCGCGCTCATCTTGGAGTCTACGAGTCTACGTAGAATCAATGCACATCTCTTGAAGGCGATTTTTCTACGCGGTACTTAAGGTCGCACTAAACAAACAAAGCCACATTTAACGCAAAGTTTAAAGTTATGAAATTGTCCTTATGTGACTTCACAAAATAAAGCAAGGCCAATATTCACATTTCATTAGGTTGTTTGCAATTTTTTACGATACTTTCACTACCAGGTGTCTTCGTTGTTTTCTGCAACTATGGCAACTATGACTCAAAACGAAAAATGGAGAAGCGATCTGTGATCGACTTCGCAAATTTTGATTCTTTTGCCGCCCTAAATACCGAATGTCCGTTTCGCGTCGCCGTGCTTCGCATCGTGTTTCAGGTGAACGGCAATGTTTCAATCGACGTCTTGTTTCTTTAAAATGAAAGTGCGTAGCAGACATTGTGCTTAACTGTGGGAATTATTGCGTACGTTTTCGTTAAGGTAATGGCCAAGGCGATGTACGCAGGTGAAGTGGTGGCGACTAGAAGCTGTACGTGAAGTTCTTTTTTTCCTTGTTTCGACAACTTGCACTTCATCATGTTGCCATCACTCCATCAGCCTTGAATATTCAACTTTTTCCAAGCAGGGCCCAGTTTTTCTGCAACAGGAACTACCTTCACTGAAGGTGTCTGTGCGTAGGTGTGTCTCTGCAGACAAGGGGAATTTTCTCTCTCCGGGGAATGCGAGTGAATTGCGTGCCAGACTTTTCTTTCACAGCGAAACGCAGTGCATCCGTCTTTTCTTTCATGCGACCCTAATTTATTATAAACAAGTTATTTCTATGCGTAATACATGCCCGCAATACAGGCAAAGTGAAAAAAGTCAACAAAAAGTAGGACGGTCTAATATAATATCGTTAAGAAAGATACAATGTCTTAAAAAGCGAAATGTTTCTGTTTTTCGCTCAACATTACTAAAGCGGCGTTGCTTCATTGACTATCACTACCGATGCAACTCATTGTGATTGATCGTGCTAAATGCATCGATAACGATCGATGCAGTGATATTACATAGCTTGCGTCATTTCCCTGTTTGAAGAATCTCACACTGCGTTTTTAATGCAAGGCGTTCGTACTTCGAGCGTGAGGCAAGCGCTTACGCAAGAGACACTTTTATCTGGCCCGTACATATGAGCCAGTATTAATAGATTCCGTTAAAATGACGCAGTTGTACCGAAGGACACGCGTGATAAAAATTGGCAGATCCCACGTACAGGGGAAATCGATGATATGCGAAGCACGAGTGAGAAATGTTGATATGCCACTTCAAAATCGGCCCAACGTTATGAGGTAGAGATAAATGATGCCGTACATGACTTCCATGTCATGATTATAATGTTTGTATGTGTCTTTTACCTTCTTCATCTGTTCACGTCACCTGATACCAAATTTAGTATAAGTGGGAGGAACGACGATAAAGTGTTTTTCTACCGAAGGGTTTTTCTGCGAAGGGTGCCATGGGGTGGCTGCGGAAGCTCGCAAACCGTAAAGTGGCTTTAAAAAGAGAGATGCGCTAATAATGATATATAAACATTATATGCGACCTATGATGGAATTCGGATGTGTATCATTTTCTGGCAGTGCAGCTTATGAAATGAGACCTCTAATACTGCTGGAAAGAGAAGTGTTGCGTTTGTGTCTGGGTCTCCCATAGTTTGTTGCAAACAACGTGTTGTATATGGAAGCTCGCCTACCTTCTCTGCTAAATAGTTCTTACTGTGCAAGCATTCTTAAAGATATACAGTGCACACCAAAGACGTTCATTTTACGTTTTCATACAAGAACCAACTTTATTTTTTGAAACACACTGCTCGCGAAAACACACCCTGCAAGTCATATTTGCACAAGCGATGCTACACCAACTGAATGGAAAAATAAACATATTGGGCCAATAGACAACCTAAAGTCATAGCTTAGCAAAAAATTTGATGATATATTTCCTCATAACGCGATACAATTGGCAGATATGTACCTAGAGAGAGAAATAAATAAAGGGAAGGGATAGGAGGGTTAACCTAGAAGAACTGGTTTGCTACCCCGTACGGGGGTGGGGAAAAGGGTCAGAAAGAGGATAGAGATAAAGAGATATAAAATAAATTAGAAAAAAAGATCACATGCGCACACACTCAGGGAGTTCCAATCACAGTCGTTTGGACAAGCCCGTTGAACGCAAAAAGCGCAAGAGCACCTTCACAGCCTTTTTCTGCGACATTAAGTCCTGTCGGTAGCGCAGGATTCTTTCTTTTGAAAGTAGCAGGTTGTCCAGTTCATCTAGTGCATTGCAGAGTGACTATCTCTGCGAGCAGTATTGTGGGCATGCACACAGAATATGCCAAATTGTTTTGTCACTGCCACAATGGTCGGATGCAGCAGTGTCAGCCATTCCTATGCGAAACGCGTACGCATTGGTAAATGTGACGCTCAACCACAATCTGCACAGCATAGTAGCGTCTCGTCGGCGTAATTCCGGAGGAATGCAAAGACTGAGAGTTGGGTCTAAGGTACATAACCGTGCATGGGTGAAATGTGGCTCGTTCCATTGTGACGTGGTGCGCTTGCGAGCAAGCCTGTGGAGTTTCCGTGCAGTGTCAGTTCTTGAAAACGGAATTGATAATTGATCGCTTTCAGTATGGGCAGAACTGGCAGCTCCATCGGCAGTTCATTGCCGATTATTCCACGATGATTTTGAAGCCATTGTAAGGCTATTTTATGTCCTTTCTCAATGAATTGGTGAGTCTTTTCTGCAATCTCGAATACCAGCTGTTTGTACGTGCCGTGGCGTAAAGGTGATAGACGGGATTGCAGTACCACCTTTGAGTCACCGAAAATTGTCCATTTTTGTGGCTGTTGATCGCTGATGAATTGCATTGCGGCACGAAGAGCTGTGAGCTCTGCTCCCGTTGATGTCGTAAAGTGGGTGGTCTTGAATTTTCTTGAAGGGTCTTTTATCGGTATGTCACGTAGTTTATTTGCGTATAGACCTACTGGAAGGCCAAGGAATGCCAGAAGAGCGAGGAACGTCAACAGGCCGAAAATACAAAACAAGCGCAAGCTCGGGTCGCACGTGTGAACCAACGCTATGGCTTGCCGTTTCTTGCTTCTTCGTCGCCGTTCGCATAGTTTCCTACATTGTCCCCCGGTGAATAGTGTAGCCAACATCGCGACTTAAGGCGTAGTCACTATAGCGGGGTCGTAATACGGCTTCGGGCGACTCACATGCACAATTTCTCGGCCACGACGGCGTAAGTCATGAGACTGTGTCAAAGGCTCGATCTCATAGTTGACTGGTGACGTGCGGGCAAGAATGCGGTAGGGCCCGGGGTATCGTGCTAGTGATTTCGCGGAAAGGCCAGGAGAACTCGGTGGAATCCAGAGCCAAACAAGAGCACCAGTCGTGAAAGTAGAGAGACGTCGGTTGGTGTCATGCCGTAGCTTCTGGTGGCCTTGGTCTTCGGTTGTCAATGAACGGCCCAATCGTCTCCAACTTTCTGCGTATCTAGCAGCATCAGAAATGGCAGTGTACTCAGAGGAGTTGGGCGTGTATGGGAGAATAGTGTCCAGGGTGCACGATGGTTCGCGTTCATACAACAAAAAGAAAGGGGAAAACCCTGTTGTCGCGTGCGTAGCGGTATTATACGCATACGTGACGAATGGAAGGACAGTGTCCCAATTTGTCTGGTCTGAAGCTGTGTACATCGTCAACATAGCACCGAGAGTGCAATTCAATCGTTCTGTGAGGCCATTCGTCTGCGGGTGATATGCTGTCGTCATGCGATGAACCATGTTGCACTGAGCGAGTAAGGCTTGAATGGCTTCAGACAAGAAAACACAACCCCGGTTGCTCAAAATATCGCGAGGAGCACCATGGCGAAGAAGGAAGTTGCGCAAGATGAAAAACGCAACATCCCTCGTGGTTGCTGCGGATAGTGCTGCCGTCTCCGCGTAACGCGTGAGGTGGTCCACGCCGACAATTATCCACCTATTTCCAGAAGACGATGTGGGAAGTGGTCCGTATAGTTCGATACCGACGCGGTCAAATGGACGCGTTGGACAAGGCAGAGGCTGAAGTGTACCGGCACGGCGTTGAGGTGGGGCTTTACGTCGCTGGCATGCAGTACAAGCACGTACGTACTTGCGAACAAATATGTACATGCCGCGCCAGTAGTACCGCTGACGTAGACGGTTGTACGTTTTGAGAGCGCCGGCGTGAGCGCTTTGCGGGTCGTTGTGGAAAGCTGTACAGATTTCCAAACGCATGTGCTTTGGTATCACTAACAGCCACCTCCGACCTTCAGACGTGTAATTCCGCCGATAGAGGAGGTCGTCTCGAATAGCGAAATGTGTGGCTTGACGGCAGATAGTTCTTGAGACCAAATTAGCTAACGGATCAGTCAGAAAGGCGAAAAGTTGAGAAATCCACACATCTTTGCGTTGTTCCGATGCCATGTTTGTGAAGTCGATTGGTGTTATGACAGCTGAAGAAGGTGACAAGGTGGTTAAGTCAGCCGCTAGCGGCGAGCGGGATAGCACATCAGCGTCGGAGTGCTTGCGGCCGGATCGGTATACAACACGAATGTCGTATTCCTGTAGGCGAAGTGCCCAACGACCAAAGCGCCCCGACGGGTCTTTGAGCGATGATAGCCAGCATAGAGCGTGGTGGTCCGTAACGACTTCGAAAGGGCAGCCATAAAGGTATGGGCGGAACTTCGTCAAAGCCTAGACAGATGCGAGGCACTCTTTCTCCGTGACGGAATAATTACGCTCGGCTTTCTTGAGGGTTAGACTCGCGTAAGCGACCACGTACTCTTGGTATCTTGGTTTTCGTTGAGCCAATACAGCACCAAGACCGACACCACTGGCATCGGTGTGGACCTCCGTAGGCGCATTGGGGTCAAAATGACGTAGTATTGGAGGTGATGATAATAAGCGCCGAAGCGCGGTGAAGGATTCGTCGCATACTTTTGACCAAGCAGAACTGCCTTTAAGAGTTGTGAATAGGTTGGTAAGAGGCACGATGATGGAAGAGAAGTTCCGTACAAATCGACGAACGTATGAGCACAGGCCGATAAAACTTCGAAGCGTCTTGATAGAATTGGGCTTTGAAAAGTCGGCCGCGGCGCGGAGTTTCGCCGGATCCGAGAGAACACCCTTTTTGCAGACGACGTGACCCAGTACAGTGAGCTGACGTGCGGCAAAATGGCATTTCTTGATGTTAAGTTGAAGGCCAGCAGACTTGAGACATGTGAGAATAGCACGAAGACGAACAAGTTGAGTCGAAAAGTCGCGAGAAAAAACGACGATGTTGTCTAGGTAGCAGAGGCACGTGTTCCACTTGCAGCCACGATGGATGGTGTCAATCATTCGTTCGAAGGAAGCTGGGGTGTTGCGGAGTCCAAATGGCATGACGTTATACTCATACAGCCCATCAGGTGTCACAAATGCAGTCTTCGATCGGTCAGTATCAGCCATTGGAACTTGCCAATATCTTGAGCGTTAATCTAAAGAGTAGAAATATTCTGCTCCTTGCAAGCAATCGAGAGCATCGTCGATGCTTGGCAATGGGTACACATCCTTCCTAGTTATTTATTGAGGCGGTGGTATTCGACAAAGAGTCGGTTAGACCCATGCTTTTGCGCACAAGTACAACAGGGGACGACCAAGGGCTCTGCGATGGCTTGATGACACCACGCTTGAGCATATCGTCGACTTGTTCATTAATAATACGGCGCTCTTCCGCTGAAACTTGACATGGTCGTTGGCGTAAGGGAGCATGAGTACCGGTGTCAATGTGGTGCGTGATGTTCGCTGTGCGACCCAAAGATGGTTGAGCGCAATCGAACGCAGAACGAAACCCTCGAAGAAGGGACAAGAGTTCGCGTCTTTTTGTCGGCGATAGCTCAGCGGCAACAGAGGGCTGGAATGAGTCTGGCGCGGGCAGTGTGGCTACAGATGGCGTCATATCATTGAGCTGGAGGTGAGGTGGATGTTCGGCAACTTCCAGAGGGCGCAAGAGCGAAACGTCTTGTATGTTACCCAACCATTCTCCGCGAAGTAAGGTAACTGGCGACTATAGCGAGTTCGCAACGAGCATGCCAGTAGCACTGGATTCCACGGTGGGTATGGCAAAGGGCAGGTGTAGGCTACGGCGGCGGGTAAAAATGTCAGATGGAGTGAACAAAACTGTTCTGGCAGGAGTGACCGTACAGGTCAGAGCTACAAGGGCGTATGTTCTCGGTGCTATTTCTGTGTCTGCAACAACGACAATTTGTAAGCTTCAGAAAGAGAATCTACCAAACAAGAGCTTGGCAGCGGTGTAAGGGCAACTTCTGCACTTGAGCAATCTATGATGGCCCGATGACGAGAAAAAAAGTCCCATCCAAGAATGGCTTCGTGGGAGCTTGATGCCAGCACAAAAAATGCAATGACATAAAGTTCACCTTGGATAATGACACGTGCAGTGCAGACACCTGTAGGTTCTATGCACTGCGAGTTGGCCGTGCGCAGCATCAGGCCCGAAAGAGGCATCGTCACCTTTTTCAACTTGCGGCATAAGGTCTCACAGATTATGGAAACGGCGGCTCCTGTGTCGATAAGCGTTTGTGCGGCGGTCCCCTCAACATTGACGTCGATAACGTCTTGCGGCGAGAAAGATGGAGGCCTTAAGCAGTTCAAATTGTATGCAGCTGTTGCCTCCGGAGCTGCTGCGATCATTTTCGCTCTTCCGTAGCAGGTCGGCGACACATAGGTGATAAGGAGCGTCGTCAGGACGATGGTGATCGATGGTTTGTGAAGGGTCGATGACCGTCAGTGGTGTACTTTGATGGCGTCCTAGACGACGACGCAATTGGCCTGCCCACGGTGTCAACTGTAGGGGGATCTCGGCGACAGTGGCGGGCGACGTGCCCAGCGATACCACAGGCGAAATAGATGGGCCCATTATCCGGCGTTCTCCGAGCGTCTGCTCGATGGGCCAATGGAGCTGAAGATCTCGCGTAGGGATACCGCGCAGCAATTGGGGTTGTAGGCACGACATAGGGTGACGTGGCAGGTTGAGCATACGGCATACGCTGTCGCGTAGACAGAGCAGCGACGGCGGCGTACGTGAGAGGCGTAGTGACAGGTGGTTGCTGATGCATCGGTGGAAGGGCCTCAGCGACTTGGGTTCAAATGGCGTGTTGGAGGTCTGGTGCCAAATCTTGCGCGGGCTCATGTGTCAGTGGCAGCAGTGACAGCTGGCGCGCTACCTCTTCGCGGACGAAGTCCTTGACTGTCGAAAGCAGCGGCTGCTGATCGGTAGGATGGGCAGCTAGGTGCAAGCTTGCGAGCGTGTCTGGCGTCGTGAGGGCTTGACGAGCAATTGCGCGCTGCCTACGCAACTCGTCGAAGCTCTGACAGAGAGAAACGAGCACAGCAATTGTGGGGGGATTTCTCGCGAGCAACATCTGAAAGGCGCCGTCGTCAATGCTTTTCAAAATGTGCCTGATTTTTTTCTTCCTCAGGCATGGTAGAGTTGACGCAGTTGCATAGATGCAACACATCTTCAATGTAGCCCGTGTAGGTGTCGCCTAGTTGCTGCGCACGGTGACGTAAACGGTGCTCGGCTTGAAGCTTGCGTGCCGCAGGTCGTCCAAAGACGTCCGTATTAGCAGTCTTGAATGCAGACCACGTAGGAATGTCAGCTGCGTGGTTACTAAACCACAGTTGCGCGGTGTCCGCAAGGTAGAACGTGACGTAGCCCAGCTTACTTGTGTCGTCCCATTTGTTACTTCGCCGACTTTGTCGTACCTCGCCAACCAATCTTCGACATCCGACTCAGTGGAGCCCGTGAAGATAGGAGGGTCACGTTGAAGATACACGGCGCCGCAAGTGACGTGGACGGTCGACGGTCCCACATCGAGAGGCGTCTCGGTGGCCATGTTCGTGTCACGTAGAGGGGGAAGCTTACGGGAGCGAAGTTCCAGGTTTGTACGGAAGTCCACACACCTCCACCAGATCTCACGCAGTTTATTTACGTACAGACCTACTGGAAGTCCGAGGAACGCCAGAAGAGCGAGGAACGTCAACAGGCCGAAAATACAAAACAAGCGCAAGCCTGGTTCGCGCGTGTGCACCAACGCTGTGGCTTGCCGTTTCTTGCTTCTTCGTCGTCGTTCGCATAGTTTCCTAGAGGTATAATAAATGATGCCGTTGAACTCTTTTGTAAAACAGAGCTGGCGGCGTATACGTGTATACAGCCTTGATACGTCTCGTATAACAAGAGCAGTGCAAGCTGCCTTAGAGCAGGTGATGACATATCTGCTTTTTTCTGGATGCCAGGTATAGTTAGCGTGATGTTAGCCTGAGTCAGGCACCAAGGAGAAGTCGAAGGCCTGGAAGTGGGTGTGAAGCTTGTTGGTAAAGAATCGCGATATGTGGTTACCGCTTGGCAAAGTGACGAACGTGGTCTGTCTGCTGGTAAAGAGGCTAGGTGGTGGCAGGGTGTCCGAGCAATGTGTTTTATATGTGTCTTGAGTGCCTCAACGTCGATATGTGTCGTGATGATGTGGTCTACGGCGATTGCTAAAGTAGCCGTTGTCGACGCACTACGAGGCAAGCTGAGGCAAATCCGTAGTGCCTGAGGCTGAACACTCTGTAGCGTTCGAAGGCTTCTTTTGCTTCATTGGTCAATGCCGGTAAGCTGTACCATAGGAAATCGAGAAAAAGTACCCTGTACAGCTGTAGCATTGCACTGGGAGAAATTCCCTGAGTCTGGCCTGCAAAGAACTTCGGTATATCAAAGATGTTCATTTACCGTTTCTTAATGTACGAAACGTGATCGCTTCATGATATGTTCCTGTCAATTATGACGCCCAAAAACTTGCGCGATCGAACGTAGTATACAGTTTGACCATTGTTACTTATAGTTTACTTATGCATAGGCTTTCGTGTGAAAGCTACGAGGGCGCATTGCTCGGAAGAAATTTCCAAGCCTTGATTGCGGAGGTAACGTAATATTTCAGTGGCAGCTTTTTGAATTCTCCCTCCTAACTGCAGGCGTGTTACAGCCGATGCCCAAACGCAGATATCATCTGCGCACATTGATAGCCTTACTGTGCCTGGCAGATGCTCAGTGAGAGCAATTACCGTAAGATTGAACTGCACAGGGCTGAGTACGCCAACCTGGGGGACGCCACGGTGGCTGTAATGTGGAGAGGTTTGACCATCTTCATTGCTTACAAAAAAAGGATCGAATTGATAAAGAACTACGAATCCAGCGATACATCCAACCACTTTCTCCTACATCTTCGAGAGATTGAGAACAGCTTTATGCATAAGGTTGTCATACGCCCCTTTTACGTCTAGGAAGAAAGATGCGCCGAGACGCTTACGGCCTTTCTTGCGTTGGACGTAAGTGACCAGGTCGACTACATTGTCAATCGATGATCGACCACGCCGAAATCCTGCCATGGCATTTGGGTAGATGTTACACTCCAAGTACCACTCCAGGCATTCTCAAATCATCCTCTCCACAACTTTGCCTACACAAGTGGCCAATGCGATGAGGCGATAAATATGAGAGCTCCAACAGTGACTTGCCTGGCTTCAGAAGTGGAACTAGGTGACTTGTCTTCCAGCTTGTCGGGACCGTTCCATATTGCCAAGATTTGCCGTACAACTCCAGGAGGAGGATTCTTGCGCGTTCACCCAGACGACAGAAGGTCCTATAAGAAATTATATCGGGCCCTGGTGCCTACGTGCGTCCAAACAAAACTAGTGCTGCTCTGAGCTCAACGATGAACAAAGGCATATCCACGCGGGAATTCAGTGTTCGTGGACAGTTGGTCGAGGGAAATAGGCTATTAGGCACTGCGAGTGGCCCAGATACTCCGGCAATGAAGTCTTCTGCCACGTCAATGTCGCGTCTCTGTTCAGAAAGCGCGAGAGCCCTGAATGCTGACCACTGTGTGGGTTTTGTGCGGAGACCTCACACCATCTTTCACAATTGAGATAAAGGTTTTTGTGGGTAAAGCGACTCACAAAAAGCAGTCCAACGTTGTGCTCGAGTTTATTTATCCGGCACTGAATCTTCTTTTGTATACGTCGAGCAATCCGTAAGTCTTCCATTGCCTCCGTGCGTCGGTATCTTTGTTCAGCACGCCGTCGGTTTCCTCGAAGTCGTTCTAGCTCGATGTCAAATTCCATTACTTTGGGAGAGCAGGTGAGGGTACACGTAGTGTCGTGTACTGTGCTTTTAATTATCTCCTCTATGTCGACAGATCTGTTTGCTTCACATTGCTCTTCTATGCGAGACTGAAATTTCAACCAGTCCACTCTCTGAACACTATCGCGTATCATAGCATGGGGCAATCTTTTGATTTTGACATAAATGGGAATGTGGTCCCTTCCATGCGTTTATATGTCTGTAAACCACTCAGCATGCCAGACGAGGTCTCGTGAGACAAAGGCCAGGTCAAGGAAGCTGCTATACCTTGAACCACGTAGGAACGTTGGACTGCCGTCATTTAGCAAGAAAAGTTGGTTGGCAGAGGTGAACAACACCAACTTTATCCCTTTAACACTGGTTTTCGAACTTACGCAGATTGTATGGTTAGCGTTGAAGTCGCCAATTATAATGAATGGGTGAAAAGTTTCTGACAGGAAACCTTGTACTCTTGTATGATCGAAACGGCTTCATGGAGACAGGTAGGCACCAACAACCTTGATGGTAAGTCTCTTGTTCACTGTTATTCTTATATCTTGATTATCGTCGTGGGGTGACTTCGGGTGATGAACGTAGGTGAGGTCGCGGCGAATACACATCAGAGCTTTGCTATTGTCCGCAGTTGTAGATGACATGAATGACTCATAACCAGAAAGTATGATTTCGTTCTGCAAATTTGGCTCGAAGATCACAATAATGGGGAACTTATTGGTGTACACGAACCGACGGAAATTGGCGATGCGTGATCTCAGTCCCCGGAAATTCCATTGAATAATCACTGCCTTTCGGACTTCGCTGAAAGACAGAGGCTGGTGAGCCATTATTTACTCAAGCGCTGCGAGTACTGGACTTAGAGGGTCCAGAAATTGCAATGCACTTCTTGCTGACGTTGTGTGCACGTTGCTTAACAACAAAAAATTGGCGTTAATTAAGGGTCGCAAAAGAGCTATCACTTGGTGATCTGCGTCTCGCAAGTCGTCCATTGCATCAGCTTGCTTTGAAGAAGACGGCTTTTACTGAGACTCTTCTGTGCATTGTGTACGCTTAAGTGGCGAACACTCTTCTGTAGCGACTGGTCTGCCCATTTGCTTTTTTCCAACGTCTGTGTTTGCCGTACTGGAAACTGCAGCTGGCGATCTTTCCTGATGCGTCGACTTGTAGCCTGAAGTTGGTGCTGTCCGACGTCAAGACCTTCGACGGCGACGTCGTCTTCACCGGATTTTCTCAGCAGCTTCTATGTGGGTTGAGCTGCCTCGGACCATTTGCTTCAGAATAGAAAATTCTTTTTTTATGTGTGGACATTCTTTCAAAGAAATTTTTGTGAGCACCCTGACAGTTAGGATACTTCAGTGTGGTAGCACTACAGCTGTCTTCCGCGTGTGGTTCGGCGCACCAGGGGCACGCTGCGGAGCTCCTGAGAACACCCTTTACATGTCTGATTTTCTGACAATTGATGCATTGCACGGGTTTAGGAATAAAAGGTCGAACTTGCTAACGAAAGTGGCCAACCTTCACGTATGCGGGAAGACAGTCACCTTTGAACGTTACTCTCACACAGCGTGTGTTACCAAGCCGTTCAACGACGCTGACAATGACGTTGTCTTGACTCGCTCGTTTTATAAGTATTGGAAGGTTTGCGTTTGGGATTTCCTTGTTAATTACGTAAATAACTCCTGATGTGGTCACACCATCGCCTGGTATGATGGACCTACCTGCAATGTTTCCCAGTTCTGTTACATCTTGCAGCGTGCTCAGCACACTCAGGTGCAGCACATCGACAGCCAGGGTGTTTCTTCTTGTATTAAGCCGTAGGTCTTTGATCTCGTTCGCCACAGTGTTTTCAAAATAGAGCGAAAGTGCTTGCCTGTTAAGAACCCACAGACTTTGGTAGCGTTCTTTCGCACGAACAGGATGGAATGGAGCCATCGCTGGGGCACCGTTTTCACGGTGGCTGTACTTGACACCCACCATGGATTGACGATCCGTCGTTTGGCTTTGCGGTGAAGGACAGGTTGAAAGCCTTCGTCTGAGGACTCGTCGCAAGATGCAGAGTACAACTCAGTGTCATCACTATCCATGGATGTGTTTCCTCGCTTCCTCGAGGAGGTAGTGGCCACGGTCGAACCGAAGTTGGACGTCACCTCGTGAGGTTGTACAGCCATTACCGCAACGTACGGGGCAATACACACCACAGCTGCAGCGAAAAGTCCATAAAAGCACTGAGACGAGTTAGATGTGTTCTACCTAAATGACCTAAATGACATAGGTACCTGAATTACCAGTTAGCAGATTATCTAGCTCACCTAGAAATAAGCAATATCATTGCGACTGATGTGTCTCTGACAAATGAAAGGCTGTGGTTGGCATCTTCTCTTCTTCTTTTGACTGGTCCTTTTCTATTCTACTCGCAGATTATACCCCTGTAATTATTGCAGAACTATTGGCTATTGTTCTTGCCTTACGCAAATTGCCCTCAAGCGAATAATCAGCTGATATTATTACAGATTCGCTATCAGTATGTTATGTACTTCATGTGGCAGCAAATACAGAGCTGATGAATACGTTTCGGCATTTATTACCAAAAAACGTAAAAAAACTGCATTTGCTGTAAGTACCAGGCCACCGCGGAATATATTTGGACGAAATGGCGCACTCTTTAGTAGCAGTATCTCTGAGTGGGCCCACCATCCCCGTTTTGCCAGATACAGCTTACGTGACAGAGGTAATGTTCTGAAATGCTTGTTTGCAATAGGGAATAAATATTTTGAATATATTCAAAGATTTCGAGCATTTAGGATACTGGTGGAATAAACAGTGGTGTGTATCTCGCCAGTTAGAGGTGACTTATACCAGATTGCACTGTAAGGTTCCACAACTAAATTATTACCTTAACGAAGCTCGACTCAAGGCGTCACCGCTGTGCATTTGTTGCAACAAAAATGAAACAATTGAACATTTTTTATTCTGTCGCCGGTACTCGTATCAGAGAAAAATATCTTTACTAGCCCCATTACCAAAGCTCGGAACACAAGTAAATATACCAGTATATTTATCACTTGGTGGCACTTCTTTTGGTTACTGCCTCAGGGATATATGTTCCACTATGTGTGATTACATCAATGCAACTAAAAGACTACCGTACTAGTGAACGCTAATCTTTCCAGAACTTTAGTTTATAAATCGTAGCGATGTCAGGAACAAGAGATGGTTTGACCGCTTGCTCAGCAAAAATTTTTTTTATTGGCCGTATTATTTCTGCTGATCTTTCACACTACTTCATTTGATTTTAGTTTCATTTAGGCATCCTGCCACTTGGTTCGTGGCCCGTCCCCCTCTGTGGGTGTGCGCCATTCGTCTAAACCCATCAGCATCAGGGGGCTTATTTCGTTTGGCGTTTTTCGTGAATTTACGCAATATCCCAGAATCAACGCTCTCCGGCGGGCAGCGATGGATCCAGACCCTACAGTATGCAATCCGGACGTGGCATCACCTTCGACGTCAACCTCGAGAAAGCGCAACTGCCGGAAAAACGACAGCACCAGGGACAGCGCTGAACTGTACACGGCGAGTAGTGAAGACAGCGACGACAATTTCATCGCCGCAGTGAAGCATAAAGCTAAAAGGAGAATGGTCGGCGCGTCTTTGCCAGCTAGCGTCTTTACCATGATGGCTGCGTGGAGTTCTAAACGCCATATATACTTTTAGGGGTGAAGCTCCTTATAGCGGCACCCGTTCGTCCGTCGTAGTCGTAGTAGTAGTGTGTAACCAGTCTCATATTTTGACCTCCAAGGTGGTGCCGGTGGAAGATTCCTTCTGTGGCGCTGTTGAACAATAAAAAAATCGCAGTGCACGTTAACTAAAAGTCGAATTCTCCTGTCTCTCATTCCCCCTTAGCACCCGTAGGCGTGTACATTGAGCACAATCTGACAAGAAAGGGTCGCTACGTTATACTCGCTGGGCGTAACCTCCTTGATTTTAGAAAAGTTTAGCGAGCGTTGGGCCACCGTGCCATCAATACAGTGAACTAGTATATACCATGAACTCGAGGTGGTTAAAGGTGGAAGTAGACACGAAGCGCGAGCCGCAAAAAAGTGTGCGTGTGCCTCCTCTCGTTCAGTTCTTGCAATGTCCGCTAGATGGCGGTGCTTATATATGAGGAATATGATGAAAAGATGTGATATGGTGGTACTTGGAGTGTGGAATAGGTGGACAAACGGACACACAGACAGATGCATGGATGGACGCAAGGATGGCTGCACGGACGGATGGACGCACGGACGGACGCAGGAGCGGATGCATGGACGAACGCAGGGACGGACGCACAAACAGACGCACGTTCGGACGGGTGGATGGACGCACGGGCGGCCACACAGAAGTGTGACAGCTTGGGCTAGTTGGTATGGCATGACGATAGTTATAGCGCGAGAACAAAACGACGACACAGAGACAAGAAGGACACGAAAGACACGAGCGCGTCTTTTGTGTCCTTCTTGTATCTGTGTCGTCGTTTTGTTCTCGCGCTATAACTATCGTCGGCCACACAGACCCACGCATAGACGGACGGAAGCAAGAACGAATGGACGGACGGATGCTTCGCCCCACTCTCTATCATTCACTGCGTGGATTTGCTGCCATTTTTTGTTCCTGTCGACTCTTCGATCAACCTGAAGAACATGAACTGGTAAATATCAGCGCGTCTTGAAGCTACTGTGCCGAATCAGATAAAGAATATTAGACTCAACCCACGGAAGAATATCTTGGCCATAGACGTTGAGCACCCGGCTGCGCTACATGCTTTGACAACTGTCACGGAGCTTGGAGGCATCAATCTCAGTTCTTACATTCCGCAGGATAGTGACACGACGAAGGGCGTCATTTATGACGTTGATGTTTCCATACCAAACGCAAACCTTAATAGGCTGATAAAGCGAGCTGCTGAGGCAACGGACATATTGCTAGAAAGCCGGCTTGGAAAAACCCGTTGCATCAAGGTGACCTTCAGAGGCGATTTCATTCCATCACATGTAAAGGTTTGTCACTTTCGTCACGTTGTCCGACCATACGTCCCAAGGGCACTACAGTGCCACAATGGTCTAAAACTGGGTCATCTTATTGCTTAAACTAACAACAAGCAAGCATGCCCACGTTGCGCCGAACCCCACAAAGCAGAGGCTTCCCAAGCGACTCTTAAAATGCAGCAACTGCAATGGGAACTATGAGACCTCATCCAAGGACTGCCCAGTACTCAGGAAGGAGAGGATCATTCTGAGGCAATTGATGAAAGACGGTTCCTTACGAAAGAAAGCGGTAACGGTTGTTCAACGACGGCGTTACCGTCGACGGCGTTACCATCGACGGCGGTGCTCGAAGAAAAGAAAAAGCGGTCCTGTGCTGAGTGTGCATTCACTTACGCCGCCATCGCTCCCAGCACCTCCGCCACGACCACAGCGACCTCCCCCGCCACCGCCACCAGTTGAGGTACGTCCAGAGATGCCGGAAGACACTGTGGCGCAACAGAGAACATCTGGCTCTGACTGGCCCACTTTACCACGGGTACACGTGTCTACGGAACCACAACATCGACAGTCAACAACAGATATGCCCCCAGCAGGCAGTCGATTGGCCCAAGAGGTACAAGTTTTAAATGCGAAGCATTTCTTGACGAGCTTCAGCGACTTTGAGCGTATCTATCTGTCTATCTATCTATCTATCTATCTAACTATCTAGTGTATCTATCTATCTATCTATCTCTTTACCTATATATCTATCTATCTATCTATCTATCTATCTATTTATCTATCTATTTAGCCGCCTCCGACTTTTAGCTCTCCTGGCCGTATCGACAATGGTATCGATACCAAACTTGGTATGGCATAACAAAACTGTCTGATCGTGCATTCCGCGTTAGAGTGAGCAATGTTCTGTCCCAAACATTTGTACAGGAAACTGGATTGCCACAGTGAAGTTTGCTCAGCTGTACGCTCTTTATTATAAAAATGAATTCTCTCCGTCTGTACATCCCACGTAATATCTTTTATTCAACCTATGTCAACGATGTGCAGATAGGTTTTCAATCGTGTTCTCTTGGGATCTGTGAGCGACAGGTTCCGCTCGCCCTTAACAAGATATCCAAATGGCTAATGAAAACGGGTTCAAACTAAACCCACTGAAAAGCACCTGTGTTCTTTTTTCACGAAAAAGAGGATTGCACCCTGATCCTGAAGTGGTCTATAAGGGTGAGCGTCTACCCGTAAAAACCGAACATAACTTCCTACGTATAACTTTAGATGTGAAGTTAACCTTTGTACCGCACCTAAAACATCTTAAAAATAAATACTTGAAGACAATGAATATCCTAAAGGTGCTGTCACGAACAACGTGGGGCATGAGTCTGTATAGCAGCATTATACGCTCACGCCTTGAGTATGAGGCAATAGTCTATCGCTCTGCCACGCCAAGCACTCTGAAAATGTTGGATCCTGTTCATCATCAAGGCACCCGCCTCTCCACAGGCGGCTTTAAAACAAGCCCAGTTGAAAACCTTTATGAGGAATCGGACGAGTGGTCACTCCATCTGCAGAGAACATAATCTTCCTTCATATGTTTACTTAAAGTAAATGCGAACAGTGAGCAACCCGCATATTCCACCATCAACGACCTGTCCAGCTCTCAACTTTTTTTGCAATCGGCCAGCAATGGCACGCCCTTTCTAGCTGCGTGTTAGAGACCTAGCTGAAGAAACAGAAGTCCCACTGCTTGAATACCATCTCACATCTCACCCCCCCCCCCCGCTCTGCGGCTCCCGCCAGGGCATTGGCAGGTTATAGACTGTGACACATCTTTCGTAGCTGTCACAAAGCATTCCTCCCCAATACACATTCTGATGTATTTCTTAGAGCTGCAACATAAATATGACTGTCCAGAATATTGTACTGATGCATCCATGTCCCATACTGGCCTGTCCTATGCGGCGGTCAGCCCATCCTTCTCGGTTGCCGGCGTTCTGTCCACCAGCCCAAGCATTTTTGCAGCCGAGGCTTACGCGTTAATCATATCAGTTAAATATATCAAAGAATTGAGTACGCCAAGGATTGTTCTATACACAGACTCCCTGAGTGTCGTAACAGCGTTCAAAAATCTAAAAAAGCACAGAAACCCTATAATCATATCCCTCTATTCAGTACTCTGCGCGGCCTATGCTTCCAAGCAACATATCGTCGTGTGCTGGGTGCCAGGACACCGCGAGATGGAAGGAAATGTGTTAGCCGACCAGCTCACCACGTCAATTAACGGAAGCACTGCCAACTCTTGAGTTGCTGTCCCTATAATGGACCTAAAATCAAACATACGGAAGAAGTTCAGGGCTTACTGGCAGAAGGTAAGGGATCTACAAACTCATAACAATTTACACTTCATTAAACCATACCTCGCTAACTGGCCACCCACGTCGAAAACGCGCCGTACAGAGGCCAGTCTCTGTCGGCTTAGAATAGGACACACACGCAGCACGCACACACACCTTTTGTCCGGTGGTGACCCACCCAGCTATCACAGATGTGGCCGTCCACTTACCGTACTCAACATACTCCGTGAATGCTCTGAGCTAGAGGCGCACAGGAAAAAAAATTCCAATAGCGTACAAGGAACACATACTCCTTCACCCAGCTATATTCATTGGTCGCGAACATCTTTTTAAATATAATGCATTGAATGCATTCTTAAAGGAAGTAAATACTTTCCATGTTATCTACTCAAGTGATCGGTAGCACGGCCTCTGAATGGAGGCTGCTGCTGCGGATGCTACATCCAAACAGAGCACCTGTCTCCCAGTCCTTGGGGCCAAGGGCGCTGGCGAGGTATCGGTGCTAATATAACACTCCTATTCTATGGTGTCATGATAACTTGAGACTCATTCTGACCAGGCATGCTTCACTCCATTTTCATAATTTTAATAAATGTGTCTTACGCACCTTTAGAGTGCAGAATTTTAGGCCCTTTTACAGCCATTTAACATAACCATTGCTCTCATCCGATGTCGTTTCCTGGCGCTCTTTGGCCATCAATGGCCCTTGCGCCATTAAACAACATATATCATCATCAGCAGCAGCCATTTCCATGTAGATTGAGCACTATCTGAAAAGAAAGTGTTGCTACGTTATTCTCGCTAGGCGTAACCTCCTCGGTTTTAGAAAGGTTTAGCGAGCGTTGGGCCGCAGTTCCATGAATGCAGTGAACTAGTATAGATCATGAACTCGAGGTGGTTAAAGGTGGAAGTAGACAAGAAGCGCAAGCCGTAAAAAAGTGTGCGTGTGCCACCTCTCGTTTAGTCCTTGGAATGTCTGCTGGATGGCGGTGCTTCTATATGCGGAATATATGATGAAAAGGTGCGAGACGGTGGTGCTTGGAGTGTTGACTAGATGGACGAATGGACTCACAGACAGATGCATGGACGGACGCATGGATGGCTGCAAGGAGGAATGGACGCATAAACGGACGCAGGGGCGGATGCATGGACGAACGCACGGACAGACGCACGGATGGACGTGCGCACGCACGAACAGACGCACACACAGACGAGCAATTGGACGCACGGAGAGTCACACAGACAGTCACATAGACGGACGGAAGCAAGTCCGAATGGACGAACAGATGCTTCGCCCCACTCTCAATCATTCACCCCATGGATATGTTGCCATTATTTGTTGTGTCAGAGCCACGACACCTACACTCTCAGTCAGGTGCCGGATAACGAACGGCACATAGGCGGCGCGCTCTAGAGTACTGACTTAAATCCTGTTTATAAGGAGCCCAGCAATAAAAAATACCCGCGACATCTGCGTGGCGCGCAAGTCATGCATTCAGCCGGTAAGAGCATGCGCAAAAAGGAAAAGAAAAGAAAAGAAAGGGGGAGAGCCACCTTCTTTGTCGCGCCAGCCTGGTGCCAGGAGCCGGCATGAACTTACGCAGAACCCTTCAGCCACAAGCGCGTGCGCAGAAAAAAAAAGAGAACCAGCCCCCCCCCCCCCTCCCTCCCCTGCCGTCTCCGAGCCAGCTGGGCGCCCGGTGCCGGCGTCACCTTCACCGTCGCCTGCATGTCGTGGCATTTGTGCGTGGCCATTTCGTCCCACTCTCTTGTGATGGCCGTTTTTCTACAAGATGGTCTGGTACGGCAACATTTTCCAGTGCTATATAGGGCGCTTTATTCAAGATAAAATACAACTCTCTGCATTTCGGCATACACTGAGATGCGCAGTCCCATCGTTAATTTTTTTACTTCAATAAAGGATACAAACTTCTGTTCAACAGTTGTCGACGTATGACACAGTGTCATGCACTAAATAAAAGTGTACTTGTGCAGGTGCGACAGCTTACTGAAGCACTGGCTTGTGTATGTTGATGCTCATGTTCTACGAAACAAATTGAACTGATGATTTTAAGAAAGCATGGCAAAAAAGAAACATACCGAAGACAGCGAGACAGTAGTTGCGAGTGACGCTCTCTTCTTGTATTTTTTCTTTCTGCTGGTGGTAGTTAAAAATCTAAGTTTTACTTTACTTTCTGTACCTGTTAACAAAGTCAATGCTTCTGCAAAGAGGCAATAGCGTCTATTCTAGTTCAACATTTTTTTCAGGCGTGTTGTCAAGTTGAGTTCTGTCTCCAAAATGCACCAAAGCTCTCATGAGTGTGCAATGTATCAACTGTCAGCGGCATTGAGGATTGAAAATTGAACTTGGCTCCTATTGGCTCGAAGATTTTCACAGAGCTTGAAATGTCTACGCAAAAAGAAATCGTCGCCCTAAATGGTAGGGAATGAAAAATATTGCAAAAAAACGCAAATGATTTATTATTGCTCTTGCGGTATCGTCGCTGCCAGCCGTCATTCTTGTTTAGGTGTAATGGCACTGTCAACGCATACAGGCCAACAGACGAGTATTTCTGGAGAGTCGGGAGTAAATATTTGTTCTTGGTGCTTTTATTACTAAGGCATTATTGATATATGTCGCGAGTATCATATTAGACGTCCTTAACTAAAAAGCAATCACGTAAAACAAACATCGAGCTGCAAATTCAGAATTCATTCATTCAAAACATATATTATAGAAAAATGTATAAAAAAGAAGAGCACTACAATGCCAGAAAAGTGCAACCGTGCACCTCAATTCGCTTAGGGCCTCTCTCCACAAGCACCGGACAACCAGAGCTAACAGTGAACACAGAGGAAGAGCAAAACACAAGAAACAGCACACCCAATCAAGTGAAAATATCAGGCGCATATAATTTGTGATTTGAGAACTTCTAAATCAAGCGGACACATCAAGAAATACTTTGCGTTACAGTATCCGCTAACTTGCCAACTTGCTTCCTTGGAAGTTGGTTCCTCAACAGTGGTGTACCCCTTTAGGGGCCAAGCTCCTTATGCCATGGGTCGTATGTCCCTTGTTGTCGTCGTCGTAGAAGGCAACTCTCGCTTAGTCCTTCGAAGGTTCACTGGATGGTGGTACTATATATGATGAATATATGATGAAAAGATGTGAGTTGGTAGTACTTGGAGTGCTCACTAGATGGACGGACGAACAGAGGGAGAAAGAGGCGCGAACGGGCGGACGGATGGACGCCTGTCCTTGTGTCCATGCGGCGACTTTGAGCGTATCTATCTATCTATCTATCTATCTATCTATCTATCTATCCATCTATCTATCTATCTATCTATCTATCTATCTCGCCATCTACGACATTTAGCTGTATTGCCCGTTTCGTTAACAGTATCAATAGCAAACTTAGTATAGCACAACATGACTGCATGAGGAACATATTTCACTAGTCATAACATCAAAATTATGACATGAATGTCATGATTTACATTTCATAGTCCTGTAGCTCTTCCGGTTGTTTCGTTCACATAGCATATTGCAAAACTGGTATGGGATGACTTCATTGCATAGTGAACGCAAGCCAAATATCCTAACATGAAAATTATGACATGCGCGTCATGTAACAACATGACTACATGCCACGCTCATGATGCGCTCGCGGTCGTTTCGCTAGCTTCGCATATGCCAAATTTGGTATTACGGCGCGTGAATGGATGAACCAAAGTATGTGACTGGTGCAAACACGATAATCATGAGATGCGGTTCATGTAACATGACTACAACCACGCTCATAATGCGCCGGCGGCCGTTTTGCTAGCTTCACTTATACAAATTATGGAATTACGGGACGTGGATGTATGACGAACTTTATCATACTGGAGCTCACAAGATAAACATGAGGTATGTGTCATGTAACAACATGAATCTATGCTGCGCTCCTGATGCGCCCACGGCCGTTTCGCTAGCTTCACTTATACCCAATTTAATATTACGGGACGGGAAGGAATGACGAAGGTATGATACTGGTGCAAACATGATAAACATGAGATGCGTGTCTTGTAACAACATGACTACATGCCCCACTCATGATGCGCTCGCAGCTGTTTCGCTAGCTTCACATCTGCCAAATTTGGTATTATGTGATGCCGATTGAAGACGAAGGTATGGGACTGATGCAAACATGATAGTCATGAGATGCGTGCCATGTGAGAACAAGACTCAATGCCACAGTGAAGGCACCAATGCATTTCGACAGGATGTGGTACGCGTGCTCGCCAGTGTTCATTTTGTCGCCTCACGCCGGCGTTGATACTTCAGGAGCCGGTTCTGCCATATACTCGCAGGCGTGCGCCCTGTTTCCTTGCTGTTACGAATGCGCGTATCAGTGCGTCCGGCGTCCCTCCGTCACGAAAAGAGGAAGAGCCAGTGTTGTCTGGGTGACGCATCGGCGCGAAATTCAGCATGTTGCACTTCGCGTCGGTGGCCGTTAGGCCACGCTGACGGCCGCTGGTCGCGCCTGGCGTCAGACAATATAGTGTTCACATTTTGCTAACGTAGCGTCGCTGTCTCCAGCGTGTGCGCGCGTCAACGGTACATCGAAATAAAATTGGCCCTTCATTACGCGCTCGCAGCCATTTTTCTAGCTCCACATATACCAAATTTCGTGCTATGTGATGTCAATGGATGACAAAATATATGACTGGGGAAAACATGATAATTCTGACACGCGTGTTATGTAAGAACATGGCAACATACCACGCTCATGGCATGCTCGTGGCCATTTGGCTAGCTCCACATATACTAAATTTGGTATCCCGTGATCTGAACAGATGACTGAGGTAAACAACACATCCAAACATCACAATCATGAAACGAAAGTCATGTTCGGCATCTTTCACCTCCACCTCGCAATGTTGTACTGAATTAAAATTCACATATCCACATTTCTCCTTTGTGCTTCGCATATGATCGATTCCCACTCAACGTGGGATCTGTCAATTTTTAGTAAGCCTCAAATTCAAGGCAGATTTATTGTAGAATAAGTCACCAATACTCGTGGCGGTAAGTTGTTTTATATCGGAAACAACCATCTTTTTATTTATGGTTAACGTGCACAGGTTTCCTCCTGAATTGAAAAGGGTGCACGCGGGCCGTTCCTCTAGTCCAACCTACTCAACTCTACTACTACTACTACTACTACTACTACTACTACTACTACTACTACTACTACTACTACTACTACTACTACTACAGACATCGCGAACGAACGACCCACGGCTTAAAGAGCTTCGTTCCAAATCAATTTAGGCACTGAAGATAAGCACATGTCTGAAAAATAACAATATTAGGTTTTCTTGAGAAAAGTTCTGAATTCAGGATAAAACGTTCGCTTTGGTCGTTCGACCCAAATTATGTACGACATCTTATTTAAAATCTCTTTGTATTAGCTAAACATAGCGAAGTTACTGAGGAATAGTATTTTTCAAACTTGAACAATATTTTTTTAAAGTATGTACCTCCACCAGCTTTTCGCCTACGTAACTTAAGTGGATTGATTAATTTATATTTGTGGTTTAACATACCAAAACCATCATTATTATTAAGAGAGATGCCATAGAGAAGGGCTCCAAAAATTTAGACAACCTGGCTTTACGCACTCGCAAGGGCCATCTTCAGCCCAGATCCTACGACTTGGATTGAACGGCAAACTTGCTGCTATCGATAAAGCAGTCCCAGAAGACACAGAGCCATAATCTGCGTTCTTTTGTCATGAGTGGTGTGCTTCAAGGAGTCTCGTCGGAGTGTGGTTACCAGTAGCGTAAAAAGAATAATTTTAGTTGGGGGGCTTGTGTGAGTGAGGGAAGGAAGGAGATATGGGTCACACAATGTATACGTTCGTTTGTGTGTTTGTATATGTGCACATACGTATGCGCATGCACAAATGAACAATATATTGATACATGGGGGTGCGGGGCTGGAGTCGACCAGCTCTCACTCCCTTCTGACTATGCCACAGGTGATGAGTGTTGGATAAGCCGCGAAGCTGTTGAAAAATAAACAGTACACAATAATAATACGTTACCCACAACACAAACAAAACTATAGGCTAGGCTACCAGTTCTTAATATAAAGTTGTTCCTCACTTGTGTAGTCATAGGACAGGCTTCCGATGTAAGGGAGCACACTCCTCTCCTCAAGTCCGGAAAACAATGAAGCTTTTGTAGTACGACAGCGTTTATCCGTGCACTACGTGAATGCTACTTGTGTGTTATAAAATTATTTTCTGAATATAACAAAATATTTTCATGAAGTGTATAAAGCAGAACTTTTGCATTCGCAGAAGTCTCTAAGAATGTAGTATTTGTGACTCTACACATTTAAAGATGGATAGCTCATGTGGAAGTCACCACACTAACCACAATTCTTGTGATCCGGTTCTGTTGGCAATGGAACGCAGATAATAACCCCCTCCCGAACACGATTTTTCTGTCGGTCACACGAATTTTACTGTCTGTATACCTATGTCTGTGGGTTCGGCCTAAAGATTGCTCTTGGGATCGCTTCATCATCATGCTTGATTTCACTGGCGTAAATCTGGAGGAGATAGACCACTTAAAAATATTTCTAATGTTAAAAAAATAATACCTTCTAATAACTTCACGTATGCTTAGCCTATACACAGAGCTTTTAAATGAGATATCGTGCATATTAATAGCCCGGACACTAAGGTAAATTTTTTTGACGCGGAATACGGAACCTGCCTAAAGCAAGGTGAATTACTCATTTTTTTTTCAAACGACCTGCTATACCATCAGCGTCTAAATTATCTTTCTTTCGTAGCATGTCAAATAGGGCATCGGCAAATATTTTGTTTGTGCCCTTTGAGCTTGCCATGTTCCTGGTAAAAACTACCAAATTCGGGAAGCTTTTTTTTAATTTTCTTCGTACAAAAACCGCTCTCTGAGTTGACATATCTAAAAAAGTCATTATTTTTAAAGTTTCATTGCTTCATTACTTTGCCGCAAATACCATTGTATTGACTGCATTCCAAAAACGATTTTAAAATTCTTTTTTGACGCTCCCTAGGTGATCACCGCAAAACTACAGAATTGTCAATCGGCAAAAATCTTTTGAGAACGCAAAAGGAGTTTTGAACTTCCAGAGATTGTCAAAAGAGAGAGACAAAGAACAAAAGAAAGTACATAGGATAACTAGACTTTTTCGATTTTGTTACCCTTCACGTGTAGAGAGGAAAATAAGGGAGAAAAATAAATGAAGAGATAAACTTGTCGAAATTTTTTCAGCCCTATTCGTGAATGTCGGAAAAAAGCTGCTTGATTTGTTCTGGAATTACCCACTTCTTCCAAAATGGAGCAGCTGCAGTGCATTTTAAGAAAACACGTCTTTTCATTTCAAATTGTTGTGTTGATGTGGACGTGTTTGTAAGACATTATTAGTAAAGTCTACGCACAGTCAGTTCGGTTAGAAATCACGAATAGTGTTATACTAACGCGAAATCAAGTCAATCATGATCATGGCATACGAACAAGAACCTATTCATGCCAACTAAACGAATGCTTGATTATAATTGACCAGTGAATTGGGAGCGCGAGGAATACAAGCACATGAAGCAAAGAAGAGGCCCACAACATGAGCACTCAATAATAAAGAGGAGGCTGTATCCCTCCTTTTGCTTCTTGTGTCTTCTTCCCGTGCTCCCAGTTCACTGATGGATTATGAATTACCAACTAACCCCTCCTTCTATACAGTTGGGATGCTTAAGCGTTAATTTAGGCCGTCAGGCTTGCAAGGTAGGCAATAATCGTGGCACCTATATTCTGAAATTTTTTGCTCACTTAAGCTCGACGAAGTGGCCGTTGGTCGCTTCTCTTTCTGTGGGCAGGGCTCACACGCAAGCCGCTTGGCCTGCTTTTTTTTTCCTTCACTGCCACTAGCATTGGTTTTGTTCCCAGTATGTCGATATTTAAAGCAATTCATAACATGAGGGGGGGGGCGAAAAGTTGGTGCGACTATTGCAAACGCTATAAACTAGTCAGTTACACGAAAAATACCTCCCGTGCACACCGCTTTGCTTCAAGGAACGAATTTCTCTCATCCTCAGGCTCTTCATTTTAGATTGTAGCCAGATTTGTGCCGTTTTGAACTCTAGGTAATTTGTAGGCCAGTTTTAGCATATATCTTCCAGCGCTTCTTTACTGCTTTCTTTAAGATAGCGTGGCAGGATCGGATGGCAACTAATGAGACTTCGCTTTCTCATTAAAAATCTTTCTGTGTTCACTGTACTCTTCTGTCGTCTCTTAAATTTTTTCCACCTTTCAATACAATGAGTCATTTGTTCTGTATGCCGCGTAGCCTTCTTGCCATCAGCTGGCGTTTCTGTCAAAAGTACATTTCAGGAAGCCCTCAAAGCTCAATCAGTTATTTTAACAAGTATTCTTCTACCTTTGACTAAGTCGCTAGGCGTTCGCGTACTATACACACTAACTTGCTCTCCATTGACGAAGAGCTCGAATTACTCGGCGATAGATGCACCAGCCAATTTTTGCTTTTCGCGACCGTCAAAACAGGCGCAGATAATATTATAGGTCGCCCTTTCTCTCGTCAAAGAGAGCGATCAGTGTGCTTGGGTTCAAGACTAGGCTATTATTCTCTTGCCTTGCAGTGATCACGAGTCTAGGCCCAATAGAAGCTTCTATGCGCTCTCGCGAATGGGGTCGTCTGAGTTGTACCTCGTGCTGGCGTTGCCTTTCTATGCTTACCATTACAGCTTCTCTCTTCTTCGACCCTTGCAATCACAAACCAACCAATCTCTTTTTAGCTCGGGTTCTCTCTATTCGTTCCTCTCATAGTGATTCACCCGTGTTTCTTGGCCATCCTAGCCGCTAGCTGTTCTCGTTACAACTACTTTTTCAAATGTTCTTCGCTAGCCTCTTCTCTTTGTTTTTTGTTTCATTTGGTTAACCCACTTTTGTAGTTCGGTTCCACGAGGAGTCATCCTTTCACTAAGAGTGGCTTACTTCTCGAGGTCCATAATGCCCACGCGTCTCCAAGCGATTGCTAAACGCCTTCATGGATAATGCCGGCAATTGAGTCCACTTGGGGCAGCGACAAACGAAGCAGCTGCCACAGCTCCTCCCGCACAAACTGTTGGATCGTTTCACGTATGTTGTCGGAGCCGAAGGTGCGAACAGCTGCATCGTTTTCCATCTATCGATGATCGTTAGGGTGGGTACGCAATTCCAGTGCCTTCACTATTGCCGTAGCCTCCGGACAAACACTTCAACTGCTTTGGGTAGATTCCGCATGAGCCCAGCGAATATTTCTTGCTTTATCCATCGCGTGAGCAAACAAACCTTCTTCTCGGTCATGTCAGGGTCGGTGTGCTGCAACAGACGAATTATCTCTTCTGCAAAGATTGTCACGCTTCCGTTCGGAAACGGCGTCCACGTTTCAAGCAGAGCAAGGGCTTTTTCCATTCGAACGACGCTTGAAGTTGCATCAGGAAAACTGGTCCAAAAATGTCTAGTGTTTTCATGGTGAATTCCCTTTTCTAGGAACAAGTTCTTTGTTATGTAATGGAGGTAGACATACACGTGCGCAGCTTGTCCTTGGAGCTCGACTTAAATGCCGATATCCTTAAGAATATCTCGAGCCAGGTTTTGTTTGGATCTAACTCACTGCCGCCATGACGTCACGCGTCTTGACTGAGCAAACGCGCACGGGAGTCTGTAAAGTTCCAAGCGACTTGCTAAGCTTCTGCAGTTTTTTTTCTGCTGAGTGAGTACGTTTGTTCTGTTGTGCGTGTTTGTGGATTGGCCTACTTGGTAGTCTTCAAGTATTTCGGCTTGAAATGAAGCTCACACACATAAAAAACAACTAAGTGCTTCATGACAGGCTTTCTGCTACACATGGGCCTAATTGAGAAGCTATAGAAAAAAACGATAATGTTTGCGCAAGCATTCAAATTCAGTTGAAGAGCAGGAGCACATAATTAAAAGACCATAAGATAGTTGAACGTACCGAAAAGACTGGTGCACAATAAAAAAACACCAAGAAATGATTGGAGCAGTTGTATGGATTACTACGTAGTATACGTAAGAGAAGCACGCAGTGGCGTATCCAGAGGATGTTGGTAAGGGCAATATTTCGCCCCCTTCACTTAAAACCTGTCAGGACCCTCTCGGTTTAGTGCTCGCCGTCCACCCGCTATCACAAATTTAGGACAAAAAAGTGGGATGCCTTTGGGTACACAATAATACTAATATTTAAGCTATGATAGAGTTTTCCTACTTGTAAAAAAACAAAAGAAGTAATGACTACACCCCCCCTCTCTGGTGGCAGTTTAGGCGATCACCCCCTCCCTAAAATGGGTTGCTCAATCCTCCCCTGAATGGACAACACCACGCACAGCCCTCCTTCCCTCATCTAAACAAATTGACTGGATGTATCAAAATGAGACCAAAATGCTATGCGCAAATAGCAAAATGCTTATCAACCCTAATGAAATAACGCCTCTTCTGAGAATACATTTCCACGCGGCGAATATTGCTTTATTTTGATGTGTTTGCAGAGCGAGCAGCACAAACTAAAAGGCGGGTGATTGTGCGGAGCGTGAAGCTGTGTCTGCTTTTTTTCGTGGTCATCTCCAGCCAAGCAGATCGCGTCTCGCCAAGCGCACGCGTCAAAAACGCAACGATATGTTCTAGCTGGGGTGAGTGCCAGTGGCGCTCAGCTAAAAGTGTCTAAGCTCAAGGCTTCCGCTAGCTGTTCAGAAGCGTACACGACACCATTTCATAGAAAGAACTCAACGTGCTAAAAGTGGTGCCTTTAAAACAACTCAAAATGAAGTAGTATAGACACACACATACCTTGTAATTACAGAGAGAACTCTAATAAAACATTGGAACCTTTGGCGCATTTTGAATGTCGGTAGCCGTTGTGTCCACAGTGCTGCCTCATTGAGAGAGCTTACAGGTGTACGCCAAACGAGCATTCAGTAAACGAAGCCCTTTAAATCACCCCGCAGCACTTCACATACGCTTATAAACACGTTCATTTGCATGCAATGGCCAGAAGAAATGCGAGCACTCCAAGAACAAGCTTAGAAATCTTGCTATCTCAAAAGTCAGGCGCATGCATGCGCCCGTCAACTTGGCAAAAGACGAATGTCAAAACTGAGGAACATCAGAGGCAGTGCCAGGAGTAGTGAGCACACCTGAATTAACTTTATATTTGGCATTGCCTGTACTCGAAAAGTCAGATTACCCTGATTCGCACTGGCTCTGATAGCGGACAACAGAGCGTCGGCCGTCGGTGAACTAACAAGTGGTGACGCACGTTGGCTTTAATACATTTGCCGTCGAATATTCCGGCGTTATCGCTAGCGGCCATGCAAATTCCAGAAAAATCTTTATATTCGAGTTGTGCGTGTAATCTTACGAAACGATCTGGAACACTACAGAAACATTTAATCCATCACCTATAATTTACGACGCTCTTGATTGCTTTCATGGTGCTCAATACGTTTTTTTCTTTTAATAGTCCTTCGTTCTGCCTATTAGCAGATTGCTATGAATGAAAAATAAGAAAAAAAGAGTGCGTTTGTAACTTTCGATGATGTATGTGAACTCAAGGTTATGCTGTTAAGTATATGCGACGCTCCAGCCACGTTGGAGCATATGATAGACTGTGTGCTGCAAAGATTCAAAAGTAGAACATGCCAATGTAACCTCGACATTGTCATTTTATATTCGCCTTCATACGACGCCCACATTCAGCGCTTGTCAGTCAGCTGTTTTGGACGTCTTCCTCAAAACATGACCTCCAATCATACTCGTCGAAGTGCCACTTTAGCCGCTGGCAGATTACGGTCTTGGGTCATTTCGTCCATTTTGAAGGTGTGCAGCCTGACCCAGAAAAATTTGTGGAGTCACGAGGTTTTCTCCACCGCAGTCACTGTAATATATACAAAGCTTTGTAGGACTCAATTATTACTTCTGAACGTTTGAGAAATATTTTGTGAAATGCGTTTTTGAATAAGCAGGAATTAATTCAGCGAACGAGAGCTTTATTTAACACAAGGGCTAACTGAACGCAAGCCTGCGTTCACAGCAAGTCTTTTTCCTTTTCTATACTCGAGCTCCATGACTTTTGTATTCGTTACCATCACGCACGGGTGATGAGGGAGCCATTCTGGTGACCTCAGGACAGGTGTACGCAGGAGGGTCATGGTATGGCTTGAGCCGAGAGATGTGTACGATTTCTTGTCCCCGATGGCGCTTGTCCGGAGATGCATCCAGCAGCTTGACAAGGTAGTTGACAGGGAATATTTGGCGTACAACTTGATAAGGGCCATGGTACCTGGACGAAAGCTTGTGGGAGAGTCCTGGAGGAGTAGAAGGAATCCATAGTCACACCAGTGAGTTCGGAGCAAAGCTCATAGTCGTGGATGACACGTCGTGGCGATGTTTTTTGCACGTCTAGTCAATTGACGTGAACCCACGAGCAAGCTTTCCACATTCTTCAGCGTGTGCTGCTGCTCGAAAAACGGTAGTCATCTTTGAAGGGTCCAGTCGATAAGGAAGAATGGTATCTATTGTTAATGTAGGCTAGCGTTCATAAAGAAGAAACAGAGGCGAAAAACCAGTGGTGCTTTGCATTGCAGTGTTGTAAGCATATGTCACAAAAGGCAGTATGCTATCCCAATTTGACTGGTTGGATGAAGCGTACGTGGCCAGCATATCTCCCAGTGTACGATTAAAACGCTCTGTCATATCATTAGTTAGCGGGTTGTGGTAGTGCGGTGAATGATGTGACACTCGCTCAACAACACTTTAATGGCATCGGAGAGAAAAACTCGGCCGCGGTCGCTTAGTGACTCCCGAGGTGCTCCATGCCTGAAAACCAGGTTTGCAGTACAAAGCATGCAACGTCTATTGCGGTAGCAGAAGGTACGTAACGCAGCTGTTTCAGCGTACCGCGTTAGGTGGTCGATAGCGACATTGACCCAGTGATCGCTACTGGAAGTATAGGGAAGCGGACCGTAAAGGTCGATTCCGACACGATCAAAAGCTCATGCTGGACATGGCAATGGCCGCAAGGGACCTGTCGCATGTTGAGTGGGCCTTTTGCGTCGCTGACACGTAAGGTACGACCTTACGTAACGGCGAACGAAAAGATACATACCGCGCCAGTAGTACCGCAGCTGCAAGCGAGTGTATGTTTTTAACACACCAGCGTGGCCACATTGCGGATCATCGTGGAACGTCGCGCAGATATCAGAGCACAGATGTCGTGGAATGACGAGCAACCATTTACGGCCGATTGAGCTGTAGTTTCGGCGGTAAAGCAGGTTATCCCGAATAGCGAAGTGTCCTGCTTGACGGCGAAGCGTCCTGGAAACTGGAGCGGGCATCCGGTTTGAGAGAAATTCCAAAAGAGAGGAAATTCAAGCATCTTTGCGTTGCTAGGAAGGCATGTCCGAAATGCTAATGGCCGAGGTAGCACTGGTTGAGATAGGCGAGCCGACAGGCTCTGAAGCCAATGGCGAACGTGACAGGGCATCGGCGTCAGATTGCTTCCGGCCAGAACGGTAGACAACATGGAAATCGAACGCCTGTAACCGCAATGCCCCACAAGCGAGCCGATCTTTAGGATCTTTTAGTGAAGATAACCAGCAAAGTGCATGTGGTGTGTTACAATATCAAATGGACGTCCACATAAATAAGGCCGAAATTTTTCGATTGCCCGAATAATGGCGGGGCACTCCTTTTCAGTTACACTGTAATTCTTTTCGGCTTTACTGAGGGTGCGGCTGGCATTGGCAACGACGTACTCGTGAACGCCATCCTTGCGTTGGGCCAGTAGAGCCCCTAAGCCGACACCACTAGCCTCCGCATGAAGCTCCGTTGGAGCAGATGGATCGAAATGTCGGAGTATGGGAGGCGTGGTGAGGAGCCGTCGGAGTTCCTGAATTGCATCATCACACGCCTGTGACCACGCTGACAAATCAGAACTTCCGGCAAGAAGATTAATCAAGGGGGCGATAATGGAGGCGAAATTGCGGCCGTAGCGCCGGAAGTACGAACATAGGCCGATTAAGCTTTGAACCTCTTTGATAGGGGTTGGCTTTGGGAACGCCGCGACTGTATTGTTTTGTAGGGTCCGGGAGAATGCCGTCCTTAGAAACCACATGGCCGAGAATTACAAGCTTTCGAGCGCCGAAGTAGCACTTCTTCAAGTTAAGTTGAAGTACCGCCATGGAAAGGCACGTAAGAACTTGCTCGAGGCGGCTGAGGTAGGTCGCAAAGTCGCTTAAAAATACCACAATTTCGTCCAAATAATAGAGGCATGTTTTCCATTTCAGACGTCGCAAGATGGTATCCATCATCCTTTTGAAAGTGGCACGCGCATTGAAGTGGCCAAAGGGCATAACGGTGAATTTATATAGTCCATCCGGTGTTAAAAAGACTGTCTTCGGGCGGTCACCCTCTGCCACGGGCAACTGCCAGTAGCTGGAGCGTAAATCTAACAAAGAAAAAAACTCTGCTCCTTGTAGGCAGTCCAAAGCATCATCGATGCGCGGCAGAGGGTATACGTCTTTGCGAGTTATCTTGTTGAGTCGGTGGTAGTCAACGCAGGACCGGATGTATCCGTCTTTTTTCTTGACGAGAACAACCGGTGAAGCCCAGGGACTGTTGGAGGGCTTGATGATGCCACGTTTCAACATGTCGTTCACTTGTTCGTCGATGACACGGCGTTCAACAGATGACACACGGTATGGACGCTGTCATAGCGGGGCTTGTTGACCAGTGTCATTACGGTGAACGACCGCAAAGGTTCGGCCTAAGCCTGACTGGTCACGATCGAATAAAAACCGGAAGCGGAGTTGAAGATTTTTAATCTCGTCGCGCTGAGTTGGTGCGAGCTCCGAGTCTATGGCATCCGAGAATACGTCCAGAACATCATTAGGCGCGTTGGTAGGAGTGGCAGCACAAATTGGAAGCGAAACCGTAGAATAGGTTATAGTAGCCGGAAGAATGCACTCGTAAGGTTCTTTGCTTCCCAGGCACTTTCCACGCAGTAGTGATAATGGGCTGTCCGAGGGGTCGCAAACATAAATGGCAGTGTGACCGTTGCGAAAAACGACGACGGCAAACGGAAGCATGATATTTCGACGGCACGCAGATGTGACCGATGGCATAAACCACACAGGCGATTTTGGAGGGGAAGCACTTGACACCAAGACAGCAACAGCTGAGAAAGGCGCAAGGTCTACGTCAGAAGCAGCAAACACTCCATACGAAGCGCCATCGTCGGTTTCGTGGCACGGCACCGATAACGCGAGTTCGGAAGGAGCACAGTCAACCAATGCAGAATTTGACGAAGGAGAGTCCCACTCAAGAATAACGTCATGCGAAGAGCGGAATAAAACTACAAATGCGACGACGTACATCGCACCTTGAATGACGACTCGTGCAGTGCACAAAACTGAAGGCTGAATATGATGGGACGTAGCTGTCTACAAAGTAGGTCGGTAAGTTGTGTGGTCACTTTCTTTATGTTTCGGCACAGTTTCTCGCTAATTACAGATACGGTAGCTTCAGTGCCAACCAGTTCGTGCACCTTAATGCCATCAATAATGTCACGATGAATCACAAGTACTGGGGGTTTCTTAAACCACAGAATAGCTAGCGCTCGAAGGATGCGTCAGTCTTGGCTGGATCTCGAGTCGAGAAGAGGCACGCGATCTTTTTTCTTTCACCTAGATAGTAAAGCCGCTCTTGCAGTCGATGCACTACGTGTGGGTGGCATTATCTTCTCTTTCGAAAAGAAAAAAGTCCCAAAAGAGGGAAAGAAAATACGTAGCACCACCCCAATATTACAACATAGTCACGTGAAAAAAAGACAAATTTGAAATTCGGATCAAGTAAAAGTAGAAATTAACGAGCATGCCAATATATGAAATATCAATGAACGAAAAAGCAAGTTCACAAGAATCAATAAATAACACAAAGAACAGCGTACGGCAAGAAAAAAGTAATGAACAACGCGCATTAAATGGTCTCATGCGCATCACATAAACGAAGTCAGGCCTCGGTCGTGTCCTGCTCCGTGCCTGGGATGCTGAGTCCGGAACCATTTTGTAGTTCACGTCACTGACGCGGCGTAACATTTTATATGGGCCAAAGTACCAGCTCAGTAACTTTTCACTAAGGCCACGGCGGTGGACGGGCGTCCACACCCAAACATGGTCTCTGGGGTTCTAAAACACTTCTCTGTGGCGGGTGTTATAGCGCCGTGCGTCTTCCTGCTGTTGCTGGCCGATGTGTAGTCGCGCGAGCTGCCGGGCTTCTGCACGCTCTGCGAATTCTTCGGCGTCAGTTGCCCACTCGTCTTCGTCTTGACACGATAGCTGAGAGTCCAACATGGTCTGCACTTCGCGGCCGTAGAGAAGCCAAAATGTCGGGAGTCGCGTGGTCTCTTGCATGGCGGTATTATACGCGAAGGTCCCGTAAGGTAAGATCCGGTCCCATGTTTTGTGCTGTACGTCGATGTACATTGAGATCATGTCCGTGACGGTCTTCTTCAGTCGCTCGTTAAGTCCGTTGGTTTGCGGGTAGTACGGAGTTGTCTTTCGATGTCTGGTGTGGCTCAGCTTGAAAACTTCGTCCATAAGCTGCGCCGTGAATTCCGTCCTTCTGTACGTTATTATACTGGAAGAAGCACCTTGTCGTAACACGATATGGTGCATAAAAAATTGGATTGTGTTACCTCAGCAGCCGTGGCTCGTGGGATCGCTTGCGTCTCAGCGTAGCGTGTCAAATAGTCGGTCGCGACGATCGCCCATTTGTTGCTGTCCGCAGACAGGGAAAATGGCCCGAGAATGTCCATGCCAACTTGGTAGAATGGCGTGCAAGGTGCTTCAATTGGCTGAAGCAAATCAACTGGCTTAACAGATGGTTGCTTTTGGCGCTGACATTCCCGACAGCTATTGACATACTTCTTGACGCTTGCCGAAAGTCCTGACCAATAGTACTTCTCGCTCCCTCTGGCAAGTGTCCGTGAGTAGCCCAGATGACCGGATGTGGGTTCGTCATGGCAAGCGAAGAGGACGTCGTCTCGCTTGTCTCGAGGAACCACCAGGAGGTAGGCACGGTTGTTCAAACGAGCATTCTTCTTGTACAGCACACTGTCTCGAAGGGAGAATGACGGCAACGAGCGGAATAAATGACGTGGTATGATTGTGCCCTGACCCTCTAAACGATCAATATTCAGACAAATCTCTGCGTCATCTCGCTGCCGTGTGCTCAAGCCTGATGAGCTAACGGTGCCCAGAAAGCTTTCGTCTTCCTGTGCGTCCTCACTGACGACATGAAGGGGTGCGCGTGACTGTGTGTTAGCGTCGTCATGCTTACGGCCGGACTTACAGATGATTGTGACGTCAAATTCCTGCAGCCGCAAGCTCCACCGTGCTAGCCATCCTGAAGGGTCACACAGGCTTGCCAATCAACAGAGGGCGTGGTGGTGCGTCACCATCTTGAAGGGACGACCAAAAAGGTACGGGCGAAACTTGGTGATTGCCCACACGACTGCAAGGCACTCTTTCTCCTTAGTGGAATAATTTGCCTCGTCATGGGATAGAGAGCGGCTGGGCTATCACTCTTTCGATGTCATCTTGGCGCTGAACGAGCACTGCACCAAGCCCAACGTTACTAGCGTCAGTATGGACCTCCGTGTCAGCATTATCGTTGAAATGTGCGAGAACGGGCGCTGATTGCATGCGCTGTCGCAGTTCATCAAAACCTGCTTGTTGCTCGTTTTCCCAGACAAACATCATGTCGTTCCTTGTGAGACGAGTCAGAGGTTCTGCTATCTGTGAAAAGCCATAAATGAACCGACGATAGCAGGCGCACAAGCAAAGCAAGCGCCGGACGGCTTTCTTATCGACAGGAGCTGGTAATTCGGCAACAGCGGCAAGCTTGTCTGGATCGGGCCGGACTCCTTCGGAGCTAACTACATGTCTAAGAAATTTTAGTTCTTCATAGCCGAAGTGGAAATTCTGTGGCATTAGTGTGAGGTCCGCCGATCGGATAGCCTCCAGCACGCTGCGTAGGCGGTGAAGGTGCTGTTCGAACGTGGCAGAGAAGACCACCACATCATCAAGGTTGACAAGACTAGTCTGCCCCTTGAGCCCTGTGAGGACGGTGTCCGTCATTCTCTGAAAATTTGCCGGCGCTGAGGAGAAGCCGAAAGGGAGTACTCAGAATTGGTATAGGCCATCGGGAGTCACGAAAGCTGCCTTCTCGCGGTCTAGCTGATCTACCTCGATTTGCCAGTACCCGTTTTTGAGATAGAAAGAAGTGAAATAATGGAAACAACGAAGTCTACCCAGCGAATCGTCGATACGCGGCAGCGGGTACACATCCTTTTTTGTTCACGTTGTTAAGCTTTCGGGAATGGACGCAGAAGCGTAGCGACCTGTCCTTCTTTTTGACAAGCACGGCTGGAGATGACCACGGGCTGTTGGATGGTTCGATAACGCCATCGTCAAGCATCTCATGAAATTGCGTACGTATTGATTCACGTTCTTTAGTCGACACGCGGTAGGGGTGCTGGTGTATTGGGCGTGCGTCCTCGCACGTGATGATCCTGTGTTGAGTGCTGGACTTTGCGGATCTTTGAGCAACTTGCGAAGCAAGACCTGTGCTCAAACAAGAGCGCTATCAGCGCAATCTGGTTTTTGGTGAACAGATCAGGATTGATGTCAGTGTTGCTCATTGACGTGTTAGCGTTATCCACTATTTCTGACGTGAGACAGTTGGTTACGTGTGCTACTTCGTGGGCAAACACTATCGAAGTGCCACAGAAAAGATGTCGATGCTCGTTGCTAAAGTTGGTAACGAGCAATTCAGATCGGCCATCACGAACGTGTACTACACTTTTCGCTACACAGACGCCATGCTGCAGGAAGTGTTTGAAATTTGTCTCGGCCACCACGTCGCCATCGCTCAAACAAGAGCATGTTACGTCGACTAAACACTTGCTCGGGGAGGAAGCGTCACGCTCTGTTCAGAAATACGGTGTACGTCGACACGCCTTCCGTCATCCTGCACGTTGATTGCTCGCTGGGCTGAGAACGTGACGTGGCGCTCTTGCACATCAATGATAGCTCCATTTTCCTGTAAAAAGTCAACTCCCAGAATGACGTCACGGCATCATTCACGTAAAACAAGGCAGCTTGCTACGATTGTATACTTTTAAATCTGTACTCTAGTTGTGCAGGCTCCCAGTAGAGTAACGACATGGCCACCAGCTGTCCGAATCTCGCGAGGTATGCCACGCGTGATTACTTTCTTTGCGTCAGCCAATCGTCAGTTCTACTAACAAATGCGGAATTTGCTTTTTTGGACGTCAAATCACCCAGTGTTTTTCTCTGTGTTACGTTTTTTTGTTTTTTTGTTTCTTTGGTTTTGTCTGTTTTTTTACATTTTCTTTTCTTAGTTCTTGACACGTGTTTGTTTCCGGTTGTGGGCACGTGCATATTTTGCTATATGACGTTGTTGATGATGACAGGGGAAGTCGAGAATGACGTACATGCTTGTGAAGTATTTATTAGTGTTCGCTTCGAAATTAAAATTTCAGTTGCTAGTAAGCGCTTTTCTGTGTCCTCTCTGAGTGTGTGTATTTTTGCGCCTCTTTCTTCATGTGCTTTCTTCAGCTGCGTTGTCAGTTTCCCGCTCAGTATGGATTAGTCTGTGCCGGTGTCCACTAACGCATTAGCTGCACAACCATCAACTGTCACTGCTGTGTCGAGTGAAAGCCGGCTATCCTTCGCAGCAGCATGCGATGTCGGACCAGTTTCTGTACAGTTCTGCGCCAATAGGAGGTCTTCAGCGCTTCGACGTTCAGCGACCTCGCCCTCAGAGGTCGCTTCGCCTAGTTTTCCCGGCGGGGGGTGGGAGATCGTGCGGTAGAATACCGCTGGGGCGTTGATAAATATCGCCTCGGAGATGGCGAGCGCGACTGGCGCCCAGCAGACGGTGGTGCATGCTGTTGGGAGAAGTAGTTTTAGATGCGGAGCATCTTATACTCGCGCCTTGTAGTGCGCCGTCCGCGCCGTCCGCGCCGTCCACACCGCTTCTCGAACATTCGACAGCTGACGCGCGCGCATGCGCCGTCGCGCCGTCGCCCACTCTTCCACCATCTGTGCATCCCTTCCTCCTCTACACACCGCGCGCGCTTCACTCCTCCACCATCTGTGCACCCTTCCTCCTCTACACACCGCGTTCGACATCTACAATTCTCCTGATTCTCCAGTGGACGCGCATGTGGCGTCGCACTTCGAGAACATTCAACAGCTGACAGTGCATGCGCCGTCGTGCTGTATATATACTCAAGGTCGGCGCTCGCTCGCTCAGTTGCCGCTCGTCGGTTGGTTTGTACGGCGTGTCGACGTCCAAGGTCGTGGTGAAATGAATTCCAACGAATCCACAAACACAATGATCGACGTCCCTTCGACCAGCGCCGCCCTTTCGCATACGTGTGTACGTGTTCACTCATTTAACACCCCCTCCTACAACCACGTTAACCAATTTAGCCATCGACCCAAGTAAGTCGCAAATTAACACCCCATTTCACAACCACGTTAACCAATTTAGCCATCGACCCAAGTAAGTCGCACTTTAACACCCCGTTAACCAATTATATGCTCCGCATCCTCCTCAGTGTTCCCCCGAGGGAAGCTGCGGGCAATTTTTTGATGTCGCGTGGCCTCTGGCCGTAACGGGGTGACGGCGAGTATGCAGAGAAGCCGCGAAGCCCAATACGGCGATATGGGCACTGGCGGTACAAGTGAACAGCTTCTCCGCAGTAAAAGCATACAGGCCGACGATCGGGTGTGCGCCAGACATCAGACTTCCGAGGAGACCAGTGCCGATTTTGATGTACTGGAGAGGTTGCCCCGAACGGTGGGTGACAGAAGCACCACCGACAAAAGACAGGGGCGGTGGCGTGTACGTGCCTTCGTAGTATGGTATGTGCTGCGCTGACTCGAGTGAAACAGCAGAGACAGGATGAACGAACAATGGCGGCGATGCAGCAGGGCGCTTCAAGGCTTCCGCGTAGGTTGTCCCACGGCGGTATTCAGCAGGAGCTGACGCAGCGGTATCAGGAAGCAAGGTGCCCCAAGGGTCTGGTGCAGCTCATTCTTGATCACAGTTGCAATAGAGCTAACCGTAGGTTGAGGTGTTACACCAGCCTTTTCTCCTCACGTACGATATTACGGGTGAGTCCACTTAAGCAGTCATTGCTGGTCCCAGCGGCGGTGAAAATGTCAGCAGTGGACATGCCACTGACTTGCTTGTCGTATTGGTTGGACCGGTGCTGCAGCATTTTTTTCATTGTCACGGCTTCGGACAAGAACTCTGTGACCGTCTTCGGAGGGCTTCACACAAGGCCGGCGAAAAGGTGGTCCTTGACACCACGCATCAAGTGACGCAAATTCTTGTCCTCCGTCATTCTTGAATCTGCCCGTCGGAAGAGGCGCGTCATGTCTTCGACGAACGCGGTCACAGTTTCGTTTGGTGACTGGACGTGGGCAAGAATAGCTCGTTCAGCTCTTTCTCGGCGGTCAGTGCTGGCATATGTCTGCAGAAGTCTACGAGAGAAGAATTCGGGCCACGTCGTCAGCTGCTCCTCTCGATGTTGATACCATGTGCGTGCCCCGTCTTTGAGATAGAAGTAGACACGACCCTGTTTTGCCGCGTCGTCCCACTGATTAAAGATGGATACCCGCTCGAAGTCCGCCAACCAGTCCTCAACGTCCTCGCGCTCTGTACCTTGGATTGTTGCCGGTGCCCGTGGGCTTTCCAACGTATAGAGGTTCGACGAGTTGCTTCTGGTGCTGGTTGGCAAGGTTTGCACCGAAGAGCTGGTCATGTTTGTTGACGTTGTCGGAGCAGTATCGTCGACTTCCGGAGGTAATCCCCTGATTCGGCGACTGCCATGACGCACGGGTGTATTAACTGGCACTGGACTCGTATTACGGCTTTCTTAAAGAGGCTGTAGCATCCGTGAGACTACCCAGCACCTCCACCCATTTGTTACGATAAATCACAAGTACTGGAGGTTTACTAAACCACCGAATAGCTAGCGCTAGAACAATGCGTCAGTGGTGACTGGCTCTCGATTTGAGAAGAGGCACGCGATCTTCTTTCTTTCCTCCAGATAGTAGAGCCGCTCTCACAGGCGACCCACTACGTGTGGGTGGCAATGTAGAGTTCGATTTCGTTCGGGGGACAGCAGTAAGGTCTTGAAATTTTTGATGCCAACGCAGTTCTTGCCTCCGGACTGCGCCCGTCAGTTTTCCCCTCGTGGTGGGCTGTTGCGACGTAACAATAGAGAAATTGATCGATGACGAGGAGAAGGTGAACGGCTTGAGCCAGATGGTCGGCGACCGGGACGTACGTCTTGAGGTGGATCGGCAGGAACGGGATATAGCGGCTGAGAGGGAATGGTGAGCATGTAATGTGAGGCCCCTGCAATGTCATGGGAAGGGAAGCTGTGACGACGGCAATGATGAGCTACGTGGCCTGGGATACCACATAAAAAACATATCGGCCGATTATCCGGCGGGCGCCATTGGCTGACGGTAGGGGCACTGTTCGCTGAATAAGCTACCGTAAATCGTCGTGCAGGCGGTGGCGTCATATAAAGGCTCTGAGCTTTTTCGTATACAGCCGGAGACAGGACTGTCAGCGAGTGGGAAGGTGGCGTCGACGAATTAACGTGACGAGTAGCTTCGTAGAAGACCGGAGACGCTGGCGCGCGTGGCTGAGCAACTGCGGCTGCATACGTTAGAGGTGCGGTAACAGTTGGTGGAGCCTGAGCTGGCGGCAATGCTTCAGCAAATTGTGATTGAATGACCTGGCGAAGCGAAGGTGACAAAGATGCCATCGGTTTGGTAGTTCTTGTGATTATAGATAGCTGCCGGGCGACCTCCTCGCATATGAATTGCTTTATGAGTGGCATCAACGCGAAGTGGTTGGCGGTGTCATAGTGATAGTCGAAGAATGAGATGTCCGCGGTGTCTTGAGCAGCGAAACGTGTAGAAGTGCGCTGCCTACGCAGCTCATCATAGCTTTGGCAGAGCTGAATCACCTCGGCGACCATCTGGGGACTCTTCGCAGCAAGCATTTGAAATGCACTGTCGTCGATTCCTTCCAAGATGTTCTTGATCTTGCCTGCGTCGTCCAGAGTCGAATAGACGAGCTTGCAGAGAAAGAGCACATCTTCGATGCAGCTCGTGAAAGTTTCATCTGCTCTCTGTTATCTGCCCCGCAAGCACTGTTCAGTACGAAGGCGGCGGACAGCAGGACGGCCAAAGACTTTCTAGAGGGTTTTTGGTAATTCCCATCAGGTACTGTAATCACTTTTTTGATTCCTGTACCATAGTTTTGCCACGTCGGTCAGGTAAAAACTCACATTTGTGAGCTTATCGGCTGCGTTCCACCTATTGTATGCGCTCACCAGTTCATACTCGGCAGTCGAGTTGTCCACATCTTGGTCCTCTGTGCCACCAATTAAGGGGGGGGGGGTCGCGCTGCCAGAGAGCGCCAGCGCAGGAGGACAGGCACAGGTGCGAGATCTGGAATAGTGGCCTCAGATCAGTCATTGTAGAAGGTTGTTGGAGTGTGCGGCTGCGAAGTTCCAGGGTGAGGACTAGATGTATCCCAGCACTTCCACCACTTGAAATGGGTTGTTGAACAAGCATGAGTTGACTCAGCGAACGAGAGCTTTGTTTAGCGCAAGGGCTAACTAAACTCAAGCCTGTGATTACACCAAATCTTCTTCCTTTTATATACTCGTGCTCCATGCCCACTGCCCTCGTTAAATTTGCAACAATCGATCGGCCACTCACATAACTTAAAAAATACTTGCCTTCTGCATGGGGTGTTGCTAAAATTATCGTTTTTTCTCACCTCATCACATTTTTGACGACGCTTACTTTGTTCCAATGCACCGACAGAGCTTGTTTTGATACCAATATTGGTGGTCCCGATTATAGTAGTCTGGGAACAGAGGCATCCTATAGTACAACGCCCACGCCAGCCGCATCATTTCACCTGTAACTACACAGCGTGAATGCCTTGCTCCTGTCTGCGTAGTCTTGAAGTTGCGGCAATATTTATATAGCACAAATTTCTCAAGAATAACTAACTATCACGCACTCTATTGGCATTGGTCATGAAAAATTGTAGTGGAATTCCAGAATAAAGCTACACAGTGACGTACAAGTGGGCATGCTTATTCAGAACGCAGACTGTCTGCCCCACTACCCAGTCGAAAAATCGAGCACCATGCCTGGCAGCGAGACTGAAACTTGAGTCTTTTTTGTTTCCCTATTCACACACAATGGCAATGAACGATGCCGTGATGTGTCTCTGCGTACTGTCATCGAACGCCTAGAATAATTGCTGACCAATCAGTCTAATCGCTTGTTCATTATCCATAATGGGGCACTCTACTGCCGCGATTTCCACCGAGACGGATGTCACCTATAGTAAACGAACCATTTTCTGTGACTTCAAGGCGGGCTTAACATAATCTGTCCTATCACTCTTCTATTATCCAAGATGGGGCACCCCACTTCCATAATTTCCACCCAGAAGGATGTCATCTATAGTAAACGTACCATTTTTTGTGACTCTATGGCGGGCCTTCAATGTATGTGAAGTCTGGAGCGACCTAGCTACGGTGAATGGGTGTCTCAGTTTGACAAAAATTTCTTCTCACGCCCATGATAAAGGGCACGATATATTCTCCCAAGCACTGCCGGGTCGCTTGGAATCAGTGGTAATCACTTCTGCAACGACGCTGCCCGATGTGCACATGATGGAACTCTCATACTGCACACGACCCTGTCACGAGTGGACAATAGAGGTTAATGACGTCGCAGCAAGCATAGTTCCATGCTTATACACTAAGATACCGCAGCGTATACAGTCGTCATCCACAGAACCTTGAATCGCTGCCCCAACTACAACTGCCACGTGACGCAACAATGATGTGTCGTCTATGGAGTGGTGTAGAATTTGCCTACTCACTGAGCTATCACATTAACATCGCTGGCTTACCCAGCGCAATAACTGCAACTGTGTACAAAATATTGATAATCTCCTAAACCCAACTCCTCCTATGAATGAGACCACCAGATTCTGCATTGTGCACTGAAGAGTCTCTTTGGTCAGCCCTTTATTTAAGTTGAGAAATAATATGGGAGCATGGTCTCACAAAATCAGCGCAGAAAGACACGCGGGTCATCTTAGAGTACTCGAAGGCAACATTACTGAGTGGCCGCCTGTGAGAGGCCTGCATGGTGTATGTGGTGTGCAATGTGTCTCTTCTTTCTAATTTTCCTCTCTGTTTTGCTTCTTTATTCTCGTCTCCCCACGTGTAGAATAGTAAACTTGACATAGTTTCGTTAACTTTCCCAACATTCTTACATTTCAACTCTGTTTAGTATTCTTTTTAACTGGATAATTGACGCGGCAAAACAATCAAACCAATTCATCACGCAGTGACCCAATTTCATTATGTGGTCGTTTCGAAAGTTCATGATGATGTAACACACACCTATTACTTTTACAAATAAGGCAGTCTGCGTATAAAATGGACGCGCAACACACAGTTCGGGAACATTGTTCAAAACATTTAGAGTGAAGCCAACTGTTTTCAAAGACAGCCTAAATATGCAGTAATTTATATTCCTTGCCACCTAATAGTTGCTACGAAAAAAACAACATTTGTTAACTTTGTTTTGAAGGAAATTTCTCTTTTTTGTTTTATAGATCCGACTATATTTTGGCTATTTTTCTCTTGAAGAACGAGAAGGATGAAACACCTTCATGTAGACGATCACAAGTTTCAGCGGTAAATATATTGCAGATTAAAGTAAACAAAAATGCTTGTGCGCACAGTTTTTTTATTAGTGACTGACCTATTCAAGCATTTTCTCTACTACTGCTGAGCTTGCGCATGTGTTCACCTAGTACAAGCACAACATCAGAATCAACTTTTGCCGCATAGCTAATCTGAGAAGCCGCATCAGCTTTGATGAGCCAAGCGGCAGAATTTTTTTGGACCAAACATAGGTGACAAGTGCTGACCGATAGACATTTGGCGTCAAAAACAAGCCAATATTCTCTCCCATTACTTGAAAAAATGGGCGCTAATGGAGGCCTGTGTGATTGCCTACTGGCGCGAGGTGAGAAGTTCGGAGGTAAGAGAAATTCGGAGGTCATTTTTAGGTTCGACTTTCTCTAATGGAAGTTCTATGTATTATTGCGAAGGCCTGCTACATTTGCGAAAATCTAATTATTATTAAAATTCTTATTGTGGGTTCTTCAGTATAACCACATTGAATAAAATTAAAAGGTAGTGTCCGCTACTTTTCTTTGGCACGGATATTGTTAACACATCATTTTTATAGGTTACAAGTGGCGGTTAGATGCGTTATTGTACATGTTCCTCAAAATGAGTAGCAAAATATTGTTTTGTGTTCTTTCCCTATGTGGAAACAACTTTTCGTTAAGGGCTCCTGCAACACGAATGGAACTCGTTACAATTACACTTCGTAAATTTAGATGTGTCGTTCCATTAACGTGCAATTTGGTTTTTAATGGTGACATAGTGACGAACAATCCTAAGGCCTAGTACAGGAGCAATTTAATGCTCACTTCTACCTACATAAAATACACAAACTTGACTTCGCCGAAGGTTCACTGTATGCAGATAACCGAATATAAAAACGCTCCTGAACGAGATTTGCAGACTGCTACCTATAATACAGACATATATACCGTCATTCTTGGTTTTCCTATGTTTCAAGTCCATCCGACGTTGCACGTTTCGCACCGGTGTTCAATTTAGCAATAAGTATGCTGTGCGTTAGGTACTCAAACAGAAACATTTGCACGTGCGAATGTTTCTGTTCACAAAATTTAACATCATTAAATTTTGTGAACAGAAAACCACTTCGAAAGTAACAATACTTAGACGTTTTGTGAGTGCTTACTCAATATCAGCATATCAACAGTATTTATTTATTTTATTTATTTTTACATACTGCAGCCCGAATGGGGCTATCGCAGGAGTGGGTTTGCTATACATTTGCACACTCAAGAATACAACTCTTAAAAAACAGGAATATAACTTTTATGAAACAAATTCCGAATCATTACATTCAAGCAAGAAATTACTACTCCTAATAAAGAAATCGCAAATCAATACATTCATGCAAGAAATCTTCTGAAGGCAATAATCTAGCTGACCCAAGCAATACATTCCATTTTTTCTATAGTGTGCTGAAAAAGCTGAACTTCAATAGGTTAGTACGTGGATGGAATGGTGCTAGGTTGAGTTTGTGGCTTTTTCTTGTGGGTTTCAGTTTATCAGGAGACATATATTTCTTAGTTAATGCGTAGCGTGGGGTAGTAACAAGAACATGAAGCAACCTTAAGCATTCTAGCTCGCGTCGCTCGGACAGGGTTTGCAGACCTAGCGTAGAAGTTGAGAGGAGGGTGAGAAATTCCATTCGTAACGACGGAAAATGAAACGGATGGCTTTCTTCTGAACGGATTCTAGTGTGCTGATGTCCAATTTCTTATGAGGGTTCTATACGGGGCAGGCATATTTGAGGATGGGACAGATGAGCAATGTATACGTTAGAAACTTTGTTTCGGGTGGAGCATCTCTTAATGTACGATTTACGTAGCAAAGTTTCTTTAAAGCTTTATTGCAAGAGTATTCGATATGTTTAGACCAAGAGATATTGGGTGTGAAGATGAGGCAGACGTACTTATAATCAGGCACACGTGACAGAGAGGCGCCATTGAAGGAGTAATCGAACAACGAAACGGAGCTGCGTTTACTGAAGGAAAGAGCAACTGTTTTAGTGAAGTTGATGTTAATTTTTCATGTTTCACACCATCTGCAAAATTGTGCAAAGCAATCATTAGGTACATTGAGGTCATCATTGGTATTAATGACATTATATAGGACACAGTCATCAGCGTAAAGGCGGATTTCCGCAGACACCGAATTGGGCAAATAATTTATGTACAATAAGAAAAAAGTGGTCCCAGGACTAAACCCTGGGGGACTCCAGCTAAAACATTCACAACAGACAAGTTTGAGGAATTAAAAGAAACAAACTGAGAACGGTTGAATAAAAAGCTAGCAATGCAGTCAACTAAGGAATAATTAATAAGAACAGCGTGAAGTTTGTGCAGAAGTTTACAATGTGTAACAGTGTCCAATGCTGTTGCAATGTCGATGAAAATTACATAAATTTGGTAACCAGAGTCTAGAGCATTCAAAATGTCATGAGCAAATTCTACAAGCTAGGCTGTTGTACTGAAACCTTGGTGAAAACCATGCTGGCCATTACATAGGATGTTATTATTTTCAAAAAACCCCACAATATGCTTAAAGAATATGTGTTCGGAAAGTTTACTTGATTGAGAAGGTAATGAAATGGGGCGATAGTTTATTGGTTACTACTTGGTGCCAGATTTATGCATAGGAAGAATTTTCGCTAATTTCCAAGCTGAAGGAACAGTTCAAGTGCCTAAGGACTTCTGAAAAATATGGTCAAAAGGCAGCTGGTCCACTCACAATATGTGAGAAAAAAATATTAGGAATACCGTCAGGACCAAGAGATTTCTTATTTCCCAGGTGCTAAATTAGGTTCATAACAACGTCGAGAAATACGAAAATGTCACTGATTGCGTTATTTGAACCATGGTGAAAACTAGGGTTGTCTAAGTTGTCAGTTGTGAATACCGATTGGAAGTATTCGTTGAACATGTTAGAAATGGTTAAGGGGTCACTGCAGAGGACGTTATTAATAACAACTGTATTTGTGGCAGCTGAGCTGGGTAAAATAGATGCCCAAAATTTTTTAGGGCTGCTTTTCATTAACTCTTGCAACATAGCATTGAAATAGAAGTCCTTCGACGAATTATTTTTGACCCGGAGTTCTTCTTTGGTGAGGTTAAATTCTTGTATTTCAAGGGGGTCACCATTTCTTTTTAGACGACTCAGTCTGGCAACCCGACGCGACAGGTGATGTGTATCACGCGATATCCAGAGAAGGTGGGTGTTTTTCTTTTTCGTTTTGATTGAAACGAAGCGCTCAATAAAAATTGCCACAATCTTTCCAAAAGAAGCCACCAAAAAACTCACATCATTACATTCGCTGAGGCGTTCGAAATTATCAAAAGAATCTGACAAAAGATCGAAAACAGACGCGTCATTGGCTCGTGAAAAATCAAGAAATGTAAAATAGACAAAATGGGTGGTATGTACAGGAACATAAATTGATACTAGAACGGCCTCGTGGTCTGAAACACCATCAGCAACTTCGAATTTCTAACCATGGTCTAAGAGGAAAGGACAAACAAAAACTAAATCTAAAATTGCCTCCGCTCGTGTGTTAGTTTCAACAATCGGTTTTAAACAAAAATAGAGCGAGAAGTCAAACAGAACTATGCAGATTGCTACGTCTTAGCCTGTGAGTGATTGAGATGGCCACAAAATACCTGGAGTGTTGAAATCACCCAGGCAGATCAAGTTCGAAGTAGATAAGAAATGCTCGTGCATAAAAGTTGTTAAAGCGAGCAGCTGATCTATGTTCGATGATGGCGAGCGTTAGATTACGCCAAAAACTATAGAAGTGCTTCAAACAAAGACCTTGCATTAAACATATTCGGTGTCAGGTGGACTGGGGATAACTGAAAATTTAAGATCAGACCGTAAAAATAGTGCGACACCTCCTCCCATGCCATGACGTGTGTCAGTTCCGATTGTAAAACCTGGGGGTATTACTTCGCTATCACATTTATGTTCATTAAACGAAGTTTCTGTTATGCCAGCTATATGCGGTGAATGGGCCGTGATAAGTGAAGGAAAATTTTGGAGCTTGTTGACTAGGCGTCTTGCATAAGATTTAAGGTGCACAGGGGATTTGATTGATATGTGTGGTTTAACGTCCCAAAACCACCATATGATTATGAGAGACGCCATAGTGGAGGGCTCCGGAAATTTCGACCACGTGGGGTTCTTTAACGTGCACCTAAATCTGAGCAAACGGGCCTACAACATTTCCGCCTCCATCGGAAATGCAGCCGCCGCAGCCGGGATTCGAAACCGCGACATGCGGGTCAGCAGCCGAGTACCTTAGCCACTAGACCACCGCGGCAGGGCAAGATGCGCAGGGGCTCGTCAGTAACATTCCTAAGGTGCCAAGGAGTTTTAGCGGTGACATTAGAAGAAGCTTTTGCTGGGCGAGAATGATTCCTGCCCCGCCCTGGTGGTCTAGTGGCTAAGGTACTCGGCTGCTGACCCGCAGGTCGCGCGTTCGAACCCCGGCTGCGGCGGACGCATTTCCGATGTAGGCGGAAATGTAGTAGCCCCGTGTGCTCAAATTCGCGTGCACGTTAAAGAACCTCAGGGGGTCGAAATTTGCGGAGCCCTCTACTACGGCGTCTCCCATAATCATATGGTGGTTTTGGGACGTTAAACCCCACATATCAATCAAATAATCGAAAATGATTCCTAATGAGGGTGTTACTGTCATCGTTCCAGTTGTACCGAACTTGATCTATAAACACATGATCAAAACCTAAACGTACAATCGACCTCTTATCCCGGAAGGGTTGTGATGGTTCCCATAACCTCTGTCTGATTATTCGTACGATTAATGAATAGTCTTCAGAAACGCGAAAGTTAGACCCTTTCAGTTTGTAGCCGTTTTTAAGGACAGATGTTTTTTCGCGATAGTCGATCAGCTTTATGAAAATGGGACGCGGAAGATCGGCTTGCCTATGTCCAATCCTGTGACACCTTTCGATATTAGGGCAATCAATTCGCTGATTTCCTTTGAACCATTCAAAAGCGTAGACAGAAGAAGGTCAGAAGATTCATCTGGTGTCTCCGCGAGGCCAAGCTGCAGCACCTTAATGCGACGAGATTGGTTTTCCCGATTATCGTTCTGCATAGCGAGTTGCTTGGTTTTGATTTGTAGCTGCTGAATATCGCTGTTCACTTTGTTACCGGCAGCTGTAGAAAGCATGACGGGAAGAGATTTCAACGCAGAGACACGAGTCTCCAAATCATCAAACCTAGAATTGACAACTTCATGATACTTCTTCATATCAGCTATATCTTGCGATATACGTTGCTGCCCCTTAATTATTTCGGTAAGCATTTGAGTCACTGAAGGCAAGTCAGCATCCGCTGCATCAAAATCTCCCGTCTCATCAGCAAAGGACCAACCACGTAAACGAGTGTTAGCCTTGTTTAACTTAGAAGGCCCCGGGTCCAATCCTACATCCCCGCACAAGAGAATCCTGCCAATGCAGAAAATAAATTCAGAGCATAATCACAAAATATCAGAGGTACATGTCAAACAGTGTGGGCGAGCCAACAGCAGCGGGAAGCGATTATCTGAACTAATGCACTTGGCAATCTTAAAGTAACTTTCCTGCGTAAAAAGCAGAAAACGATTCAGCATTCTGCCAGCGCTGATGTGAACTCGCCCGCTGAAGTAGGCAGGCGTCGACGATGTCATTTTATGCCTTGGCGACGATGTCACCGAGCCAGGCTGGTCAACGATTGAAGGAACCAGGATGTCGTCATCATATATGATGGCACGTAGAATACCAGCTGACGAGGCAACGAACAGGCCAGGGCTATCTCGATCGAGGCTGATGGGGCGTCCACGCCACCAGGACCAGAGTTGCGCACGTGGCGAAACTCGGTCGAAGAACGCTAGTTCATGGTATTGCTTCCCAGGCGAACAAATTCAGACGACTCGGTGACAGGATCGGTGAGGCAGGCCAAACACTACGTAAAGCGCAGAAAATAATTCAGCATTCTGCCAGCGCTGCTGTGAACTCGCCCACAGCACAATACAGCCCACAGTATGGGTTGAAAATAATGTTCAGGATACATATATTCAGTTTAATAATGTTCCTGTTCGCACTTGAATTGGTCCAAAGCATGAAGGAAAAGAAGAAACGGCAAAACTGGACAACCAAAAAGTACTAAGCGCTTGCCTAAAAGTGAGCGCATATATCTAATTCTCGCTGATAATTATTTTTACATAAAAATTGTATCTTTCTCTCTGACTCTCTGTTTCACTCAACCCATTCACCTTTACTCGATCCATCGCCCATCAGTGTCGTTGCGTCCAACGCCATTTAAACCAATGCAGGTCATCAGGGAGCAAAGCACATAAAAAAGACGGTGAGAAAGCGTGCCAATTCATGATAACAGTATCAGCCGTTCCTCTAAAACGTGTTCCTTCTCAATATCACGCGCTTTTATGCACCACCTGCGTACAATATGAAGTGAGAAGCTACGTTTGATCGTAGTCACGTGGTCGGCTAAATGTACACCTAAGTCATTAGCAAGGTCGCCCATCTGTTCTGTTTTGCATGATGTGCAGCGTGCATGTGCCTTTTAGTTGCCGCGTCTCGTTTAAAAAGAACGTCTGTCACTGGACAACGTGACGTGTAACCTTTAGAGTCAAACCCATCTTGAATGGAACGGTGGCGTTCCTGCGTCCCTCCCAAATCGAACAAGTTCAGCTGGAACGTCATTGCTTGCAGCACTAGTAACGCGTTCTCTTTTTGCTAGAGTTTTTAGTAGCGTACTTTGTTACTTTTCTTTTTCCGGTAAGCATACAACACTGGCTGTATGGATCTTCGAAAAACAATACTTTGTTAGCGGAGAATTTATGTCCGCCAATTATCATTTGAGGACAATCTTCGCTGAAAGAGCGAAATGCAGAAGCCGTAAGTAGGCTTAATTTCAAGAAAGTGAAACGCACGAATAATTTTATTTTACTCTAATGGCATTCGTAATAAATATAGTGTGGTTTCTGATGGTAACTCTGTCGCATGCGAGTACCTGATTAACCTTCAAAAGAGCGTCGCAGGGCAGCACCAAGAGTGCTACGCTACAATATTAGGCACCAGCGATGGTCGCGTCTGCAAAACGCAGCCCTTTCACCCTTAAGTCGAAAATACACCGCCAAGAGAAGCAGCTCCTGTGCAAAATAGGGAGAATTCGAGAACTGTCCGACGCCACAGACGATTGTGTTTTGATAGCTGCAAGTGAGGTAGAGGTTTTGTGCACGAGGGTAGTTTTCATTTGACGCGTGGGCATTATGGACCTCGAGAAGTCAGCCACTCTTAGTGAAAGGATGACTCCTCGTGGAACCGAACTACAAAAGTGGGTTAACCAAATGAAACAAAAAAACAAAGAGAAGAGGCTAGCGAAGAACATTTGAAAAAGTAGTTGTAACGAGAACAGCTAGCGGCTAGGATGGCCAAGAAACACGGGTGAATCACTATGAGAGGAACGAATAGAGAGAAGCCGAGCTAAAAAGAGATTGGTTGGTTTGTGATTGCAAGGGCCGAAGAAGAGAGAAGCTGTAATGGTAAGCATAGAAAGGCAACGCCAGCACGAGGTACAACTCAGACGACCCCATTCGCGAGAGCGCATAGAAGCTTCTATTGGGCCTAGACTCGTGATCACTGCAAGGGAAGAGAATAATAGCCTAGTCTTGAACCCAAGCACACTGATCGCTCTCTTTGACGAGAGAAAGGGCGGCCTATAATATTATCTGCGCCTGTTTTGACGGTCGCGAGAAGCTAGAATTGGCTGGTGCATCTATCGCCGAGTAATTCGAGCTCTTCGTCAATGGAGAGCAAGTTAGTGTGTATAGTACGCGAACGCCTAGCGACTTAGTCAAAGGTAGAAGAATACTTGTTAAAATAACTGATTGAGCTTTGAGGGCTTCCTGAAATGTAGTTTTGACAGAAACGCCAGCTGATGGCAAGAAGGCTACGCGGCATACAGAACAAATGACTCATTGTATTGAAAGGTGGAAAAAAATTTAAGAGACGACAGAAGAGTACAGTGAACACAGAAAGATTTTTAATGAGAAAGCGAAGTCTCATTAGTTGCCATCCGATCCTGCCACGCTATCTTAAAGAAAGCAGTAAAGTAAGCGCTGGAAGATATATGCTAAAGCTGGCCTACAAATTACCTAGAGTTCTAAACGGCACAAATCAGGCTACAATCCAAAATGAAGAGCCTGAGGACGAGAGAAATTCGTTCCTTGAAGCAAAGCGGTGTGCCCGGGAGGTATTTTTTGTGTAACTGACTAGTTTATAGCGTTTGCATTAGTCGCACCAACTTTTCGCCCCCCCCCTCATGTTATGAATTGCTTTAAATATCGACATACTGGGCACAAAACCAATGCTAGTGGCAGTGAAGGAAAAAAAAAGCAGGCCAAGCGGCTTGCGTGTGAGCCCTGCCCACAGAAAGAGAAGCGACCAACGGCCACTTCGTCAAGCTTAAGTGAGCAAAAAATTTCAGAATATAGGTGCCACGATTATTGCCTACCTTGCAAGCCTGACGGCCTAAATTAACGCTTAAGCATCCCAACTGTATAGAAGGAGGGGTTAGTTGGTAATTCATAATCCATCAGTGAACTGGGAGCACGGGAAGAAGACACAAGAAGCAAAAGGAGGAATACAGCCTCCTCTTTATTATTGAGTGCTCATGTTGTGGGCCTCTTCTTTGCTTCATGTGCTTGTATTCCTCGCGCTCCCAATTCACTGGTCAATTATAATCAAGCATTCGTTTAGTTGGCATGAATAGGTTCTTGTTCGTATGCCATGATCATGATTGACTTGATTTCGCGTTAGTATAACACTATTCGTGATTTCTAACCGAACTGACTGTGCGTAGACTTTACTAATAATGTCTTACAAACACGTCCACATCAACACAACAATTTGAAATGAAAAGACGTGTTTTCTTAAAATGCACTGCAGCTGCTCCATTTTGGAAGAAGTGGGTAATTCCAGAACAAATCAAGCAGCTTTTTTCCGACATTCACGAATAGGGCTGAAAAAATTTCGACAAGTTTATCTCTTCATTTATTTTTCTCCCTTATTTTCCTCTCTACACGTGTAGGGTAACAAAATCGAAAAAGTCTAGTTATCCTAAGTACTTTCTTTTGTTCTTTGTCTCTCTCTTTTGACAATCTCTGGAAGTTCAAAACTCCTTTTGCGTTCTCAAAAGATTTTTGCCGATTGACAATTCTGTAGTTTTGCGGTGATCAGCTAGAGAGTGTCAAAAAAGAATTTTAAAATCGTTTTTGGAATGCAGTCAATACAATGGTATTTGCGGCAAAGTAATGAAGCAATGAAACTTTAAAAATAATGACTTTTTTAGATATGTCAACTCAGAGAGCGGTTTTTGTACGAAGAAAATTAAAAAAAAAGCTTCCCGAATTTGGTAGTTTTTACCAGGAACATGGCAAGCTCAAAGGGCACAAACAAAATATTTGCCGATGCCCTATTTGACATGCTACGAAAGAAAGATAATTTAGACGCTGATGGTATAGCAGGTCGTTTGAAAAAAAATGAGTAATTCACCTTGCTTTAGGTAGGTTCCGTATTCCGCGTCAAAAAATTTACCTTAGTGTCCGGGCTATTAATATGCACGATATCTCATTTAAAAGCTCTGTGTAATGGCTAAGCATACGTGAAGTTATTAGAAGGTATTATTTTTTTAACATTAAAAATATTTTTAAGTGGTCTATCTCCTCCAGATTTACGCCAGTGAAATCAAGCATGATGATGAAGCGATCCCAAGAGCAATCTTTAGGCCAAACCCACAGACATAGGTATACAGACAGTAAAATTCGTGTGACCAACAGAAAAATCGTGTTCGGGAGGGGGTTATTATCTGCGTTCCATTGCCAACAGAAGCGGATCACAAGAATTGTGGTTAGTGTGGTGACTTCCACATGAGCTATCCATCTTTAAATGTGTAGAGTCACAAATACTACATTCTTAGAGACTTCTGCGAATGCAAAAGTTCTGCTTTATACACTTCATGAAAATATTTTGTTATATTCAGAAAATAATTTTATAACACACAAGTAGCATTCACGTAGTGCACGGATAAACGCTGTCGTACTACAAAAGCTTCATTGTTTTCCGGACTTGAGGAGAGGAGTGTGCTCCCTTACATTGGAAGCCTGTCCTATGACTACACAAGTGAGGAACAACTTTATATTAAGAACTGGTAGCCTAGCCTATAGTGTTGTTTGTGTTGTGGGTAACGTATTATTATTGTGTACTGTTTATTTTTCAACAGCTTCGCGGCCTATCCAACACTCATCACCTGTGGCATAGTCAGAAGAGAGTGAGAGCTGGTCGACTCCAGCCCCGCACCCCCATGTATCAATATATTGTTCATTTGTGCATGCGCATACGTATGTGCACATATACAAACACACAAACGAACGTATACATTGTGTGACCCATATCTCCTTCCTTCCCTCACTCACACAAGCCCCCCAACTAAAATTATTCTTTTACGCTACTGGTAACCACACTCCGACGAGACTCCTTGAAGCGCACCACTCATGACAAAAGAACGCAGATTATGGCTCTGTGTCTTCTGGGACTGCTTTATCGATAGCAGCAAGTTTGCCGTTCAATCCAAGTCGTAGGATCTGGGCTGAAGATGGCCCTTGCGAGTGCGTAAAGCCAGGTTGTCTATAATTTTGGAGCCCTTCTCTATGGCATCTCTCTTAATAATAATGATGGTTTTGGTATGTTAAACCCCAAATATCAATTAATCAATCCACTTAAGTTACGTAGGCGAAAAGCTGGTGGAGGTACATACTTTAAAAAAATATTGTTCAAGTTTGAAAAATACTATTCCTCAGTAACTTCGCTATGTTTAGCTAATACAAAGAGCTTTTAAATAAGATGTCGTACATAATTTGGGTCGAACGACCAAAGCGAACGTTTTATCCTGAATTCAGAACTTTTCTCAAGAAAACCTAATATTGTTATTTTTCAGACATGTGCTTATCTTCAGTGCCTAAATTGATTTGGAACGAAGCTCTTTAAGCCGTGGGTCGTTCGTTCGCGATGTCTGTAGCAGTAGTAGTAGTAGTAGTAGTAGTAGTAGTAGTAGTAGTAGTAGTAGTAGTAGTAGTAGAGTTGAGTAGGTTGGACTAGAGGAACGGCCCGCGTGCACCCTTTTCAATTCAGGAGGAAACCTGTGCACGTTAACCATAAATAAAAAGATGGTTGTTTCCGATATAAAACAACTTACCGCCACGAGTATTGGTGACCTATTCTACAATAAATCTGCCTTGAATTTGAGGCTTACTAAAAATTGACAGATCCCACGTTGAGTGGGAATCGATCATATGCGAAGCACAAAGGAGAAATGTGGATATGTGAATTTTAATTCAGTACAACATTGCGAGGTGGAGGTGAAAGATGCCGAACATGACTTTCGTTTCATGATTGTGATGTTTGGATGTGTTGGTTTACCTCAGTCATCTGTTCAGATCACGGGATACCAAATTTAGTATATGTGGAGCTAGCGAAATGCCCACGAGCATGCCATGAGCGTGGTATGTTGCCATGTTCTTACATAACACGCGTGTCAGAATTATCATGTTTTCCCCAGTCATATATTTTGTCATCCATTGACATCACATAGCACGAAATTTGGTATATGTAGAGCTAGAAAAATGGCTGCGAGCGCGTAATGAAGGGCCAATATTATTTCGATGTACCGTTGACGCGCGCGCACGCTGGAGACAGCGACGCTACGTTAGCAAAATGTGAACACTATATTGTCTGACGCCAGGCGCGACCAGCGGCCGTCAGCGTGGCCTAACGGCCACCGACGCGAAGTGCAACATGCTGAATTTCGCGCCGATACGTCACCCAGACAACACTGGCTCTTCCTCTTTTCGTGACGGAGGGACGCCGGACGCACTGATACGCGCATTCGTAACAGCAAGGAAACAGGGCGCACGCCTGCGAGTATATGGCAGAACCAGCTCCTGAAGTATCAACGCCGGCGTGAGGCGACAAAATGAACACTGGCGAGCACGCGTACCACATCCTGTCGAAATGCATTGGTGCCTTCACTGTGGCATTGAGTCTTGTTCTCACATGGCACGCATCTCATGACTATCATGTTTGCATCAGTCCCATACCTTCGTCTTCAATCGGCATCACATAATACCAAATTTGGCAGATGTGAAGCTAGCAAAACAGCTGCGAGCGCATCATGAGTGGGGCATGAAGTCATGTTGTTACAAGACACGCATCTCATGTTTATCATGTTTGCACCAGTATCATACCTTCATCATTCCTTCCCGTCCCGTAATATTAAATTGGGTATAAGTGAAGCTAGCGAAACGGCCGTGGGCGCATCAGGAGCGCAGCATATATTCATGTTGTTACATGACACATACCTCATGTTTATCTTGTGAGCTCCAGTATGATAAAGTTCGTCATACATCCACGTCCCGTAATTCCATAATTTGTATAAGTGAAGCGAGCAAAACGGCCGCCGGCGCATTATGAGCGTGGTTGTAGTCATGTTACATGAACCGCATCTCATGATTATCGTGTTTGCACCAGTCACATACTTTGGTTCATCCATTCACGCGCCGTAATACCAAATTTGGCATATGCGAAGCTAGCGAAACGACCGCGAGCGCATCATGAGCGTGGCATGTAGTCATGTTGTTACATGACGCGCATGTCATAATTTTCATGTTAGGATATTTGGCTTGCGTTCACTATGCAATGAAGTCATCCCATACCAGTTTTGCAATATGCTATGTGAACGAAACAACCGGAAGAGCTACAGGACTATGAAATGTAAATCATGACATTCATGACATTCATGTCATAATTTTGATGTAATGACTAGTGAAATATGTTCCTCATGCAGTCATGTTGTGCTATACTAAGTTTGCTATTGATACTGTTAACGAAACGGGCAATACAGCTAAATGTCGTAGATGGCGAGATAGATAGATAGATAGATGGATAGATAGATAGATAGATAGATAGATAGATAGATAGATAGATACGCTCAAAGTCGCCGCATGGACACAAGGACAGGCGTCCATCCGTCCGCCCGTTCTCGCCTCTTTCTCCCTCTGTTCGTCCGTCCATCTAGTGAGCACTCCAAGTACTACCAACTCACATCTTTTCATCATATATTCATCATATATAGTACCACCATCCAGTGAACATTCGAAGGACTAAGCGAGAGTTGCCTTCTACGACGACGACAACAAGGGACATACGACCCATGGCATAAGGAGCTTGGCCCCTAAAGGGGTACACCTCTGTTGAGGAACCAACTTTCAAGGAAGCAAGTTGGCAAGTTAGCGGATACTGTAACGCAAAGTATTTCTTGATGTGTCCGCTTGATTTAGAAGTTCTCAAATCACAAATTATATGCGCCTGATATTTTCACTTGATTGAGTGTGCTGTTTTATGTGTTTTGCTCTTCCTCTGTGTTCACTGTTAGCTCTGGTTGTCCGGTGCTTGTGGAGAGAGGTCCTAAGCGAATTGAGGTGCCCGGTTGCACTTTTCTGGCATTGTAGTGCTCTTCTTGTTTATACATTTTTCTATAATATATGTTTTGAATGAATGAATTCTGAATTTGCAGCTCGATGTTTGTTTTACGTGATTGATTTATAGTTAAGGACGTCTAATATGATACTCGCGACATATATCAATAATGCCTTAGTAATAAAAGCACCAAGAACAAATATTTACGCCCGACTCTCCAGAAATACTCGTCGGTTGGCCTGTATGCGTTGACAGTGCCATTACACCTAAACAAGAATGACGGCTGGCAGCGACGATACCGCAAGAGCAATAATAAATCATTTGCGTTTTTTTTGCAATATTTTTTATTCCCTACCATTTAGGGCGACGATTTTTTTTTTGCGTAGACATTTCAAGCTCTGTGAAAATCTTCGAGCCAATAGGAGCCAAGTTCAATTTTCAATCCTCAATGCCGCTGACAGTTAATACATTGCACACTCATGAGAGCTTTGGTGCATTTTGGAGACAGAACTCAACTTGACTACACGCCTGAAAAAAATGTTGAACTAGAATAGACGCTATTGCCTCTTTGCAGAGGCATTGACTTTGTTAACAGGTACAGAAAGTAAAGTAAAACTTAGATTTTTAACTACCACCAGCAGAAAGAAAAAATACAAGAAGAGAGCGTCACTCGCAACTACTTATGTTCGCAAGCAAACAGCAGGAAACATATATTCCACACTACACTGCTACAAATTCACAGAAAGCATTGCCTCACGTTATCATTATATATAAAACACAAAGGCATAGAACATTTATTTCTGATCAAACAAACAATTATACAACAGAAATTCATATTTACGCAAGATCACAGAGGTGTTACTTACAAGCAACTTGTATTTCTTTGAGCAGAACATTATAAGAACGAAGCTTCTCTTAGTCTAACCTTGTCCTGCGTGAGGCGTAAGTAGCAGTATCTACTGAACAATTTTGTAGATAGCACTGCTTCATCACTATCTTTTGTGTGATTTTGCATATGGTGTTGGCCCAATAGAAGAGTGTGCATTGGGGTTTACGGACGGACGAAAGCATGGATGAAAGCACGGCTGGACGGATGGATGGACGGATGGATGCACGTACGCAAAGATGGACTGATAGACAGGCGGACGAATGCACCGAGAGACGAATGGACGAGCGCATAGACGGACGAGTGAACTCAAGTACGAACGCAAGGACGGGTGGATTAACGATTCGTCCCCTCATCATCATTCACTGCGTGAATATGCCTATGCTCATGCGTATGCCACCAAGTACACCAATATTGCAAAATGTTGTAATCACAGCTTGAGCCATAAATATTACATTTCCTGCTGGTGTGTCTGTTTCTGTCCCTAGAACTGAAACTATTGAAATGCTCCCTGTTTGCGCTTCCTGTCCCTCCCAAATTTTGACACTGTGAAAAGTAAAATGTGCGATAGATATAAGGTGCATTTCTTAAGCCTGATGCATGAGCGTTTTTAGCTCAGCTCGTAAAGCGCTATACACTTATCATCACGAATGAAGAGGTCGTGCGTTTGACTCCCAGATCATCAAAAGAAACCGAACTTTTTCTTCAGGTACCCATTGCAATCTGTAGATTTACATTTTACCGATGTCACATGCATATCAAAAATAGTGTCACTTAAGTCTTCAGGAATTGTTTATCTCACTGAGGGCGCAAAGTCATAAAAATAAGCTCGAGAAGTTGCACGAAAAATAAACAGAAATTTCTCCAAAAGAACAAATAAAAGAAGAAAGTGGAACAATGGGCTCATTTCCGAGAAGCAAACGAGCAGGGTCAGATGATTACGATCGATGTCCCACGGGTTTTCATATCCCCGCGACAAGAGACACCGGAGCATCATTCCGACGCCAACGTTCCTGAAAAAAACAGTACGCCACGCTTACCAAAGCAAGCAAAAGAAAAATATAGGATTAATACCAGGCCTACATAAAGATACGGTGGGTGGAAGGGGAGCCTATATATTCTACCGCTCAACAAGACCACTTGGCTGCTTCACCAAAATCTAATGTTACATTTAAACTAAAAAAAATTGCCCGCAGCTTCCCTCGCGGGAACACTGAGGAGGATGCGGAGCATATAATTGGTTAACGGGGTGTTAAAGTGCGACTTACTTGGGTCGATGGCTAAACTGGTTAACGTGGTTGTGAAATGGGGTGTTAAATTGCGACTTACTTGGGTCGATGGCTAAATTGGTTAACGTGGTTGTAGGAGGGGGTGTTAAATGAGTGAACACGTACACACGTATGCGAAAGGGCGGCGCCGGTCGAAGGGACGTCGATCATTGTGTTTGTGGATTCGTTGGAATTCATTTCACCGCGACCTTGGACGTCGACGCGCCGTACAAACCAACGGACGAGCGGCAACTGAGCGAGCGAGCGCCGACCTTGAGTATATATACAGCGCGACGGCGCATGCGCTGTCAGCTGTCGAATGTTCTCGAAGGAGAAGCGCGCGCGGCACAGATGGTGGGCGACGGCGCGACGGCGCATGCGCGCGCGTCAGCTGTCGAATGTTCGAGAAGCGGTGCGGACGGCGCGGACGGCGCACTACATGGCGCGAGTATAAGATGCTTCCGCATCTAAAAGGCGAAGAGTTTCCAGGGGCTATAAATTTTCTCTAGTATGGATTGCGCGAAGGAGATCTGTGCGAAAGCGAACTATTTGAGGGAGCTCACTGCACAGGACTTCTCTCTGCGGTCCTGGTAGTGCTTGTTCTGTTCATTGTGTAATTATTATGGTATATTTTTTTATATAGTACATCTTTTCGATTTCGAATTCACCGCACGCAGTTGTAAAACATTATTTGAAAGTTTGTGCAAGTTGAATTGTTGCAAGATGCATGAAGACCTAACAAGATTAACACAAATTATGGACCATCAAAAAAGCTTCGTTTATCCGTCCCCTCTTAGCGACACGTTGATAATTGATATGTGCGGTTTAACGTCCCGAAACCCCAGTATGATTATGAGAGCCGCCGTGGTGGAGAGCTCTGAAACTTTTGACCACCTGGGATTCTTTAACGCGCGCCCAACTCTGAGCAATAGGGCCTACCGCAATTTCGCCTGCATCGAAAATACAGCTGCCACAACCAGAGTTTGATCCCGTGACCTGCGGGTAAGCAGCCGAGTACTTCAGCCACTGCACCACCGCGGCAGGGCTCGGCATGGCTCAACAAACTCGCGTTCTCATTGCATTGCTTCAAAAGTGTATACGTTCATTCGCGAAATTTCTACATGGGCACCTGCATAGTGTAGGCTTGCACAAACTTTAAAACAAATACCGGCAAGTCTGGCGAACTTCAAGATGATTGTTTGTTTTGTGTTTTCTCTGTGCATCGTTAGAAACCTCAGTATATTTATCAGGTATTTTTTAAGAAAGTGAGCAATTTTATTCACTTTCGAATGCTGCGCCTATAAAACGTTAAGAAATCAACTCTTAGGAGACAACTTTTTACTTTGTTCTTGAAATAATTAGTTTTTTTTGTCGTACCGGTGCGAAGTAGATGTTGACTAGTAGAAGTTAACCTACTCCCAACTTTTATACGCGCTCCAGCTAATGAGTTTTTTCTACTGAATGATTACTCATAGTGCGTGCACGTACACATGCTGGGCTAAGTGCCTGCTAAACTTTCGTGCTGAAGTTTGCAAGACGTCAGGCGTCAACTTACTTATGTTAGGCTTGAAATCTTATCGCTTCCCCTTTTCCGTCGTTGAGGAGCCTCCTTACTGTGAAACCGGGAGATACTTGTTTTAACCAGAACCATGTGCGAAGAACAAGGTAATGTATTAAGCGCTAAATTGCTATAGTAGTCCCATCGAGGCAATATCAGCACAATGTTTCTTGCTTATGTGTAGATCTTCACTATTGTAAGACAGCTCAGAGACAGATCTCCACTCGTGCAATTTCGATGACACAGTGGGTATCATGTGCATTCAGTAAACACAACCTTCTACCCTGAGAGATAATTGTGTGCAATTATTTTCCTGTTTTCAATAGCTATGTAAATTACTTAGATCGTTGCATTTGCTCAGTGCAAGAAATTTCACCGACAATATAAAAGTTTTATTAGGAGCCAATTAAACACTTGAGACGTTGGTCAACCACTCCAGCGTTTTTGATAGAAAACATGTTTTAACTGTCACTGCTGTGCTGTTACCAGAAAGGTAGTTATTTTGTTAAGGCCATTAGCAAATGATGCTGCGGAAATTATCATATATAAAAACTCCTTATGCTAAGTTAATAATATTCCGTGAGAAGACGCAAAGTTCAAATTGAATAATTATTAAAAGATTGGTGCCACCAAATTGTGAAGCTATGCCAAGCCTGCTGTGGGTTTCCTGTGTATGCAATGACTCTCCACACGAAGAGCCGGAAAAAATAAACGCGTAGAAGATATTTTAATTCACTTTATTGTGCTGCTGAATGTCCACTCTTACGATCTAGATCCATCGCTTATGCAGTAACATTGACGTTTGAGAATAGGAGAAGCAACGGCAGTTGTCGCGACGTCACACCAGATATGTAGTAACGAGTGTGATGGCGTCCCTTTCAGAGAATCTGAGTGCGTCCGTCTAGGACACTAGGGGCTTTCGAATAAACAGTGGACGCGTCCTTCTCTGTTCGAGACGGCGCGCACGTCAAACATCGGGACTACCCCCTTCTCCTTAAGCGTATCGGCGCCTATAAAAGACCGGCACATCTAGCGTCGGCTGGCTTCTTTATCATGTTTTATACATACATTGTAAATATTGCTACGTGCCAGTGCATGGAGATGAAGAAGACAAAGCAGGTAGACTGGTGGGAGCTAATCTCTTTAGCAGGCGCTGCTCGCTTAACTGGCTGAAAATACATCTGTGAGTACCCCTCCAAGTCGGTCTCCTTCTCGTAACATATTTGGTGAAGTTGTGCGATCCCCGTCCTCGCCATGGAACTCCGAAGCGGATGCTCCCTCGCGGCTTTCAACATGACAACTCTAGACTCGGTAACATCCTCTCTGGTTGCCCGCTCTTCTGCCTAGCCTGCCCACACAGCGCCCACAACAGTTTTTGTGACGCTTCCCGCCTTCAGACTCTGGCGTGTTCTCGGCTTACAAGGGTTCCGGCGTCGACCAGTGACTACGCCTCTGTGAACGCGTCAGCGCCGCTTACAGGAGTAATTCCTTATATATGCTCACGAACGTCATCATTTATCTCTACAGAACCCGTCGTGTTTGGTTCGACAATCACGAGCATGATATTACAGGCTGAAATAGCTTGAAGGAAAAGATCCGCAAAATTTTTGGGAACCATTTTGACCGTCGTCAAGCTGCGAAAAATAAGTGGTGGACTCGCGCACAAACTTCCATGGAGTCATACATCAGTTAACTTCAGGCTGTCCTCGCACTATGCCGTCAAACTGACGAAAACATATCTGAGCCTCTGAAAGTTGCGCATATTCTGAAGGGTATTGCTGATGATGCGTTCAAGTTGTTCGTATTCCACAATGTGTCATCTTTTGATGTCATTATTCTAGAATACCGTCGGATTAAACAAGATAAATGTAGGTGAGTCTCCCATAATTCCTAGTGCCTTTCAAACACCGCTGTGACGTCCCCATGTTTCGACACATATTATCAACCAGACACCTGGAACAACTTGAAGCGACTCGTCAGGCGGGAACGTAAAGCGGCTGCTCCAGCTAAGGTGGTAACCACGTCCCCTGACCCCTCTACTCAAATTACTCTGCTCCTCAATCAAGCACTCTTCCGGCAGGAAATCGGCAGCTTGGAAATTTACTCTATTTCACCGCCTCCCCGTACCGACTTTCAGACCCAATACACGTCTACACGTCTATTTACAACAGGCTCTCCCTCAAGGTTCTGTAATCCGTCTACATGGTGAACATAGGATGACAAGCCGATCTATTTCTCGCGTCACCGAATCGGGCACATTTGTCGCCATTGCAGAAGGCGCTGGGGTCCTCCTGCACAAGCTTCCTCTCGTGCCTTCCATGCAGGTCCCGCATATCATCATGGGACCAGCCGCCACCGATTTGCCCAGGAACCTGCTATTGAACACAACTACTCCCGCCCTTCATCCCCCCAACGTCGCCAGTCTCGATCTCTCCTGCTCCACCGACCATCTTTCCCCGCCTTCCCCCGATTGCCAGACGGAAAACTAAGTGTTGCAGCCCCGGAGGTGGCGCTGCATCGCTCGGACTGACAGAATCGTCTCTTGACGAAGCAGGCTAAACGGAACCTTATATACGTAAAGTAGATGGCGTACATGTCAATGCTCTTGTCGACACTGATGCTCAACTTTCCGTGATGACGAGTGATTTTCGCCGCAAGCTCAAGAAGGTTCTCACACCTGCGACCACTCTGTTCGTCTACGTTGCCGATGGCGGAATAGCATCTATCTTTGGAATGTGCTCCGCTCGTTTAGGCATTGCGGATGGACAAACAGCTGTTCTCTTTACCATCAATGACAACTGCCCTCATTACGTAATCTTAGGCCTCAACTTCCTCTCCGCGCATTCTGCCTTCTTAGACTGTTCGACCAGTACGCTGAGTCATAGTACTGGTCGAAAGACGCACCACTGAACCAATGTGATCTGAACCCAGGTCTCCTGCCTGCCTGTTCAGTATTCTACCGATGATCCCCGCCAGTGATAGTACCTCTGTTGCGAACTGAACCTAGGCAGGTTTCCCATCGGGAAATAAATCGCGTCAATATGAGAAATGAAGTGCCTCAGAACCGTGAAACAACAACCAGGTGCCAGATAATGGGAATTGCGCAACCAGTGGATCGTCAAATGTATCAACCTATTGCAAAATCTTCAGCCAGAATTGTTCATTGTTCTTTTCATTGTCACTTAACTTCTATTCGTTACAAATCACATGCAATACATCGACTAGCAGAGACTTGGTGTCTAGGAATGGTATAACATTGCTCTGTTACTACTTGTGAACTACTTTTAGATATCGTTAAGAAGACGTTCGACTCGTGAAGTCATCAGTTACAAGTTTCAGAGCTTTGCTTTCATCGACGAAGATGAGCATCGTTGATATTGTGTAAGCCGGGGTGAAAAAGCACGTTGTACGCATCGTCTAGCCAGTGGACTTTAAAGATGTTGACCTCCGCATAACCATACAACATCAGGCAACCTAACGAAGGCCTCACTGTGGGTTACAATGCGGCTCCTAATCAATCTAGCTTCATCCTCGGTAAGTCAGACGCCCTCAGCCAGCCTCGGAAAAAGATAATGGAACTCTTCGTTTTCACAAGGTAATGTATACTCAAATATTTTGGGGTGCTGTTGCGTATGGCTCAGCAGTTTGTGTCAGCAAACGCCATTGTGCGTAAGCCGGTCTGGTAGAATGCTTTCAGCCCTATCTGCAGCTCGTCAGAAGCACCATGCACGACGCTGTCCTGTATGTGTTCCAGGGAGTTCTCTGTGGTCGGGTCACAATGAACTCGATGGCAGCTTTGCGAACAACGCTTCGTTGACTGGGGTCGAACAGCGTGAGACGGCGTCACTCTTGCAGTTTTTATGAAGTCAACTTCTCAACGCAGCCAATAGCAAGTTATAGTTTAGCGCGCTCAAGGTGGTACGTGCGCAACGGCTAGCGCGCTACGTATGTTACAGCTGAGGCTGCTTCTTACAGTAATCATTTAGCGTATGAGACAGCGGACGCATGGACGGTACCTAACCATCAACACCTTCGTGTTAGAGTGCTACTTAGCGCAGCCTAGTGACTAAGCAATAAACTACAATAGCCAACTATAGGAGACAAGAGTCAAGACATGAGACAAGCCAAGAGTTCACGAGCAGCTCCGTTTGAGATATAGGTGTTCGGTGGTCCAACTGCGGACATTCCAGGCGTTGAAAGGCACCCCTGTCAGCTCGTGTATTTTCACAGCAATAACTGTTCATTGCACGAGGTCCACCAACGGATTTATGCTCCCCGCGTGAGCGAGCAGGTCTAACTTAAGGGCGATCGTAGGCTATGACCACACCTCTGCTACTGGTCGTAGCCATCTTGGTTTTCGTGCTCTCACCAGGGGTAGATCTCGCAAACGCCACTGGATATCTTCAATTTTCAGGCCTCTGGCAGTTCTCTGGCCGCCATAGCTAGCCAGAGGTAGTCAGAATGTCAGTCAGCTAGTTCCGGTCTGGACAGGAAACAGCGTCGTGGTCACATGTGTGGAAAACCCGAGACAACTCGAAACTACCCGAAGATCGTAAAATCGAATGCTGGGACAGCCAGCGTAAACGTGAACAAACTCTACCGTAGTGGCAGCAAATGAAACAATGTGCTGCGTGCACGTTGGTTTTTTTTCCTGTATTGTCCGATTGGTTATACGTAGCTAAGCTCGTCAAAAGCCGAAATATTATCCTCGAATGTGCGCATTTGGGGTACGACTTCGTACGCTCGCACGATCACTCACCGCGTCCGCGAACGAAACAGCCAGCTGGCGCACGCTGCCTCGAGAACCCTGCAAGGTGACCTGCCGCGACGCTGACGGCTTAACAAGCTCATGTCTCTTTAGTACAAGTATCAGTCACTGCACAATACGAGGAGAAGTCCGCGACTAAATTGTGCTGGAAGCGTCTGGCTCCTCTTAGGTTGCCAGAACCGTCCAACCTGAGAAAAACGAAGGCCAACCGAAAGTGCGCCGCAGGGGGGGGGGGACGGAGCAGCCTGAGAAAAACGAGTGCGGTCTGGTTGGCTCTGGCAGCCCGTGGGTAGCCAGAAGTAGAAAATTGAAGAGCCGCACTGCTAAGGTACATACCGGCTGTAGCGTGCGCAACGTAACAGCCGAAGTATAGTGTACGCAATCCTCGCGTGCGCAAACGCACACATCTCTCTCACGTACAACGCCAGCGCAGCCGTGCTCCCTCTCGGGCGTTGCGTGCGCTAGACCGTTGCGCGCACTGAACTAATAATCTCTGTTGTCACCTACGTGAGGTCATGACAAATGACCAACAGTTCAGAAGCGTAGGACGGCATCGCAGTAGAAGTTCTCAAGGATCGAGCACCTAGGCTGCAGTGTTCAAAAACCTTCTTGTACACTGTAGCAGAACGCAGCCATGGATAGCTGCTGACGTTCGGGTCAGCAGCCATCTTCTCCGCAGAGGAGCTCGACTTTCTCTCTTCAACGGACTCTACGCCATTGCCCTGTGAACGTTTGAAGGCATGGGCCAGGTGCGTCATTCTGTGGTGCGCTCGTAATACACAATTGACTTTTTCGCCCGTGTTCCTCATCAGCCCAGTGGCCCAATATCTGCACCCTTCCTGGTTGGTCGATCACTGAAAATTATCGTCACTTGAATCATGACAACAGTGCTCACCACCTTTTTCGGACTGCCATGCAAGGAATCAACGAGCTATAAAAACCAATAACGTTTTGTACATAAGCGCTGAATCTCTGTAAATATCTGTGCAGTTCCATCATCTTTCCTTCATTATGTATATAAACTGTAACGGGGTTTATTTGCAGAGCAGATTGGAGAAGGTGAAGCAGTCAGTAGCATCCAGCCAAGCGCAGTAAGCACGAGCTTATGCTGATGGCGATGCCCCTGAGGCTCCGAGAAATGCCACTGAGGCCCCTCTTCTTCACTACAATCGCCCTCCACAGAAAAAGGCACCATTATAGCGCAATAGGGAGTACACACTTCTATTGGGTCATAGTATGGCTTGAGGTGAGAGACGTGGACAGTGTCGCGGCCGCGGTAGCGTATTGATGTGGATGGGATGATTGGCTCCACAATATAGTTGACGAGTCACGTTTGCTCTACAACGCAGTATAGCCAGAGGTATTTGAAAAGAAGTTTTGCGGAGTGGCCAGGTGCAGTAGCAGGTGCCCAAAAGCCAAACCAATGAACCAGGTAGAAAGTTTTGAGCCAAACGTTCCCCAGGGTGGCGGGATTGCTGCTGCCACTGGTCCTCGGTAGAAAAAGAGCGGGCAAGCTGGCGGCATTCTTCAGCTTGCCGGGTAGCTTCAGACAGAGTTGTACTTTTGGACTCATCAGGGTGATATGGAAGAATTGTGTCTATTGTATCGGAAGGTTCTCGTCCGTATACAAGAAAGTACGACGAAAACCCAGTAGTAGCTTGCATGACAGTATTATACGTGTAGGTGACGAACGGGAGAACATGGTCCCGATTTGAATGATCAGAGGCGAAATACATTGAAAGCATATTGCCAAGAGTATGGTTAAAGTGCTCCGTCATGCCATTTGTTCGAGGGTGGTACGCTGTATTTGTGCGATGCACGATTCGGCATTCGTTGAGTAATGCCTTCAAGGTGTCAGATCAGAAAGAAAGGCACCGCCTCGGTTACTTAAGAGCTCGCGAGGGGCGCCATGACGCAGAACAAAACGTTGCAACAGCCAACGTCACGGGCTCTAGCAGTCGGCAGTGCGACTGTTTCGGCATAGCGTGTCAGATGGTCTATCGCAACAATAATACAGGAATTACCAGCTAGAGTTGATGGTAGTGGTCCGTAAATGTCAATGCTGACATGATAAAAAGGTCGAATAGGACAATCAAGAGGTTGTGAGAGGTAGACTTGCCCGGAAGGTAACTTTTGTCGTAGGTACTGAGCACACGAGCGAATGAATTTCCGCACGTAGTTATACATGCCGCACACACAAAATCTGAGTCGAAGCATAGCGTATATCTTGAAGAGGCCTGCGTGGGTGAACTGTGGGTCAGCGTGAAAAGCTTCGCAGATAACAGCTTGAGGATGGCGGGTTATCACAAGGAGCCGCGACCATTGGAAAGGTAATTGCGTCGATAAAGAAGATCATCCCTTAGGCAAAAGTTGGTAGCCTGGCGGCGGAGAGCGCAAGACGGCAAAGGAGTGAGAGATTCAGAAAGAATACTTATGAGGCCACTGATCAAAAGATCCTTTCGTTGTTCCACCCTTATGCTGCGCAAGGCAGATGACGCAAGTGCAGGATCCAGAGAAGACAGGCAAACACCTTCATCCGATATGGGTGAGTGAGAAAGGGTGTCGGCGTCCGTGTGCTTACGCCCGAATCTGTAAATAACGCGGATGTCGTACTCCTGAAGTTCGAGCGCCCAGCAAGAAAGTCGTCCGGAAGGGTCTTTAAGTGTGGATAGCCAACAATGGGCGTTGTGGTCAGTTACGACGTCAAATGCGTGACCATACAGGTAGGGAAAAATTTTCCAAGGACCCAAATAATAGCTAAACACTCTTTTTCGGTCTTGGAGCAGTTGGCCTCGGTTTTCGTCAGAGTTTGGCTTGCATAGGCGATGACATATTCATCAGATCCTGCCTTTCATTGCACGAGCACCGCGCTAAGTCCAACACCGCTGGCATCAGTATGAACCTCCGTGGGAGCGGCAGGATTGTAGATGCCGAAAATGGGTGGTGAAGTTAGCAGGCATCGTAATTTGGTGAACGCATCATCGCATGCTGGTGACCAGGTGGAAAGGTACTTGTCGCCGCTGAGAAGGTCTGTAAGGGGCACACATATAGAAGCAAAATTCCGAATAAAGCGTCGGAAGTGTGACGATAAGCCGACAAAACTTCTAAGTTTCTTTAGGTTCTTTGGCTTCGGAAAATCGGCGACGGCTCGAAGCTCGGCGTGATCGGGAAATATGCCGTCCTTCGATACGACGTGGCCAAGAATGACGAGCTGCCGGGCCCCAAAACAACATTTCTTGAGGTTGAGTTGAAGTCGGACGTTGGTGAGGCGTGTGAGAACGTGCTCGGGATGAATGAAATGTGTGTCGAAATCGGTAGAAAGCACAACTATGTCATCGAAGTAGCATAAACATGTGTTCCACTTAAGGCCTCGTATATTAGTGTCCATCATTCTTTCAAAAGTGGCGGGAGAATAACAAAGGCCGAAAGGCATAACGGTAAATTTGAATAATTCATCAGGTGTGACAAATGCCGTTTTTGGTCAGTCAGATGCTTCCAAAAGAACTTTCTAGTATGCAGAACGTAAATCCAGCGAAGAGAAGTATTCTGCTCCCTGTAAACAGTCAAGGGCGTCGTCTATTCGTGGTAACTGGTAAACGTCCTTACGGGTGATCTTGTTTAAGCATCGGTAGTCGACACAGAACCAAATAGAGCCGTCCTTCTTCTTAACAAGAACGACTGGTGATGCCCAGGGACTGTTAGAAGGCTGTACAATACCCCACTAGAGCATGTCAGCAACGTGGTTGTCAATAACACGGCGCTTCGACGCAGAGACTCAGTAGGGACGCTGCCGTAGAGGCGTATGGCTTCCTGTGTCAGTCTTGTGAGATATGTTCGATGTGTGACTGAGGCCAGAAGCGTGGCTGTCAAGGAGGAGGAGGATACAACTTTAATTAAAGAGATTTCATGGGTTTCGAGTTGGCCGTTTGTCTGCGGTGACCTCTTGCGCTTATAACACTGAGCCCATGCATTGACTGCTTTCTGCAGTTTTTCGTAAGAGGACCGTATTCAGGTTTCCCATGCTGTTGCGGAGAAAGCTGGCAGAAGCTCTCTGGGTGAGGGAAGGTCCTTGCATTCCCAGAGGATGTGACTTTGGTTTGCTATGGCATTTTTGTCGCAATTATCGCATGTTGAGTGAACCTCTCCACCTGTGAATATCGCTAAGTGGTGTGGAATGGTTAAGCTGTTCGTTTGAATTCGGCGGAGGATAGTGGCCTGCGCTCTCATAAGGTTGCCTTGCGGTTTACGATATAATCTCCTGCCACCTTTATACATATTCGTAAGTTCGTTATAGGAGGTCACGGCCTCTCCTATGGGGGAGCCTGGTTCCAATGAAAGCGCGACCCGGTTCGCTAACCATCGGGCCACTTTACGCGCTTTCTCGTTACCGGGGTTTCCCGAGGGAGCGGGGACCCAGACCAGATTGATTTTTGTTCTATTATTCTGATTGAGGTTTTTCAGGACCTTGGCTGTATTTAGGCCCACACTTCTCCTTACAAAGCTGAGAATAGCGCTCTTGGAGTCGCTAAGGACAGTGTGACTGGTTGGATGCATAATGGCCAGTGCTATGGCCATTTCTTCGACTTCGTTGATTGATGCGGCTCCAGTGGAAGTCACATTTACGATTTCAAGTTTTCCGTCCACGGCACTCAGGGCATATGTGTTGTGTCCCTGGTTGGCGGCATCGACGAAGCCAGTGGTTTGGTCTTGCTTGTGCTTTTCACTTAACCTATCTGCTCTGGCTTTTCTCCTGGCGGCCCCGCCGCGGTGGTCTAGTGGCTAAGGTACTCAGCTGCTGACCCGCAGGTCGCGGGTTCGATTCCCGGCTGCGGCGGCTGCATTTCCGATGGAGGCGGAAATGTTGTAGGCCCGTGTACTCAGATTTGGGTGCACGTTAAAGAACCCCAGGTGGTCAAAATTTCCGGAGCCCTCCACTACGGCGTCTCTCATATTCATATGGTGGTTTTGGGACGTTAAACCCCACAAATCAATCAATCAATCTCCTGTCGTCTTGTCTGCCCGCCAGGGTGTTTTTGGGTATTGGTTTGATCTGTAGGTAATGTCTGATCACGGGAGGTAGTGTTGCTCTGCTTCCCGTGGTGTGTATGGGATGAATGTTCAGTTTCTGCAGGATATGTAGTCCCGTCATCGTGTCTGAAAGTCGTGTTATTTGTGCTGTTTTGTGTGCTTCGATCAGCTCCTCTAGGGTGTTGTGCATTCCAAGTTGGGCGATCTTCTCGGTGCTGGTATAAAGAGGCAAACCAAGGGCTCATTTGTACGCCTGTCGAATTATAGCTTCAATTTTATCATTGTCTGATTTCTTGAGATGATAATGGGGGTAAGAGTAGAATATGTGGCTTATTAGGAAGGCCTGAATGAGTCTACACAAGTCCATCTCCTTCATGCCTCTATGTCTGTTGGCCCCTCTCCTGAGTGGTCCAACAATTTGTTTGGCGGTGTTCTGCAATTTTGTTAGGGCCATGGTGTTTCGCAGTTCATGTTGAATAAGCATACTCAGCAATCTACTGGCCAGAACCGGAGGAACGGGGCCGCTTTCAGACATAATTTTTATCGGTGCTAAGTGTTGGCGTCCGTGCCTGGCGTCTTTTTAGCTTTAATTCTAATTATTAGGAGTTCGGATTTTGAGAGAAAGCATATTAACCCATTGTGTCTAACCTACTCTTGCACCAGGTTGGCTGCCTCCTGTAACGCGTCATTTATCGCACCATCCGAGCCACTGTTTGTCCAGACGGTAACATCGTCCGTGTATATGGCATGTCTGTGGTATGTGGTATCCTGCTTAGCTGCTGTGGTAATTTCATTATGGTGATAATGAAGAATAGGGGTGAGAGGACGGCACCTTGCGGGGTTTCTCATGTGCCTAGCGTAAAAGTTTGACTGCGCACTTCACCCTGTTGGATGGTGGCCGTTCTTTCTCTGAGAATTCGAAAATATCGGCGAACGTTCTTTTGTCCACGTTCAACTGGGATAAGCCATTTGAGCTAGCCTGATGCGTGGCATTGTCAAAAGCTTTACTGACGTCCAGGCCCAGTATAGTCCGAGTGGCTCGCACTGGGCCTGGGTGAAGGATGTCTTGTTGCAGTTGAAGCATAATATCTTGTGTTGATAGACACTCTCTGAAGCTGATGGGTGTCAGGTAGCAGATGCTCTTTTTCAATGTAATTGTTGAGTCGGATTAATATGTTACGCTCCATGACCTTGGCCAAGCAGGAGGTGAGAGAAATCGGGCAGAGGTTTCCCAGTTTTAACTTCTTGCCCGGTTTCGTAATAAAAATGAAGGTAGCATGTTTCCAGTTAGGCGGAACTTTCCCGTCAGCCAGAGAGTGTTGAATAGTTTAGTAATCTGGCTGATCGAATGGTCATTTAAATTTCGGAGCATTTTGTTTGTTATTCTGTCTTCCCCCGCTGTGGAAGTGGTTCTAATATGGTTGAGGATTGCTCTAACTTCAGCTTCGTCTATATCGCAATCTAAAGCTGGATTGATTTTTTCTTCAGATTTAGCCGGAGTGGGTATGTCCGTGTTGTTGATGAAGTATTCGCTTTGCAGTTCCCGTATTTGGTCATTGTCCTCGCCAAGGTAGGAGTGAATGAGTTCCTGCAGGTTCTTACTTGCGTTAGATTTCGTTTGTTCGGGATCTATCAGATGTCTGAATAGAAACCAGGAGTTTTTGTTAGCTATTTGGCCATTGAGCCGGTCACACATTTGGTGCCTGTATTCTCGACTCAACGCTTGTGTATAATTCTCTACTTCTTTGTCGATTTGAGCTATCTTCTTTCGTAATGTTCTGTTATGTTTTTGTGACATCCATATCTTTTGAATGCTTTCCCTAGCCTCCCACAGGTGTATCGGCCGTGAGGCAGGGGCTGTTGGAAATTGTTTGAACCTCCCGCGCGAATAGCGCGCGCACCAAGAGACGGAGAACGACGAGGAAGAAGATGAGAGCAAGGAAATAGAACACGCTCTTTGACCATGGATGCTGGCGTTTGCGTCTCCTTCATTTAGTGCCTTTAAGCGCCGAAGCGTGGTTTTCCCACATCGATTTTTGGTGCCGAAAACCCGGGAATCAAGCCTACAACGACCCGAGCCTTTCATTCCTGGTGTGGGTGAGCTGCGCTGCGAGCTAGACCGACATGGAGCGAGCGAAGAGCAAGCGGGCCTCGCGGCGATCGATGAACACGAGAATCATCAACGAGGTCAACCAGGTGCTCCAGTCCAATGAGTTCGAGCTTTCTGGACTTCGAATGCTGCACGGCCGCCTACGCGCCAGCAACGTGGAACTTAAAGCCTTGAACAACGAGGTTGAAACCCTGATCACTGACGACCTGGCGGCAGACGACTATGAGGTGGTCATGCAATACGATGACGCCGCTAACAGTACTCTGGCGTTGCTCGAGCACCACATTGAAGTTCTGAAGACTTCTGCTACGCCGGCGTCGTCTACAACTCCAGCCATGGGCGCAAGGACCTGTGAGGGTGCACCGAGCGAGCATGAACGACTTCCACAACGTGAGTTCGGCGCACGACTTCCCAAGCTGGAGCTTCTTCGTTTCGATGGAAACGTGATCAAGTGGCAACCCTTTTGGGATATGTTCCTGCACTCCGTGCACGAGAACCCAAGGCTGTCCAACACAGACCGGTTTCACTACTTGGCCTCACTTCTAGATGGACCTGCAGCTCAGGCCGTCGCCGGTATTCAGGTGACAGATTCTTGTTACGATGACGCGCTGGAAATTTTGAAACGTCGGTTTGGCAACAAGAAAATCATTGAGCAGAAGTACTTAGGAAATTTGCGCACGCTCAAACCAGTGAAATTAGCGAGTGATGTCACTGCTCTGCGCAAGCTTTTCGACACAGTTCAACTAAACAGGAGGGGACTGCGTAGTCTTGGAATCACGGAGTCATCCTACGCGGCTATGCTGAATGAAGTTCTGCTCAAAGTCATACCAGCTGACATTGTCGTAGAATACTTCAAAAAAGAAAGTATGGAGAACACGACGGAAACGAGCCAGGCTTCATCTGATCAGGAACTTGAGCAGCTGATGAAATTTCTCCGCATCGAAGTTGAATGTCGAGAAAAGAGTTCTTTAGTGAACAATTTGCCAACGACATCGAACAACAGCGTACCTGTATTAAATAGATCATTCAAGAAGCAGTCCGCGACTCCTACAGCATCCGTTCTTCAAAACAAGACACTATCTTCCCCCTCGTCCTGTTTTTTTCTGCGCTGCTACCGATCACAAGACAGAGGACTGCACGAGTGACATGACTCTGGCCGAGAAGCGCAACAAACTTGTAACAGACGGTCGATGCTTCCGGTGCACGTCAAAAGGACATCTGGTCCGAAATTGCCGGCGGAGAGTGCACTGCCAAGCATGCAAGCGCAGACACGCCTCCTCGATGTGCAATGCTAGTAGCTCTGAAACACCATCAGTGACTAATGCTCAGAAGAAACCGAATGCTACGGTGCAAGTTTCCACTCAGAGAGCTTCAGTTCCCCGACTCATCAATGATGTTCTTCTCCAGACTTTTCGAGCTTGGGTAACGACTTCATCTCATTGTTGCTATATACGCGGTGTTCTCGACAATGGAAGCCAGCGAACGTTCGTCACTGAGAGCGTCGCTTCCAAGCTAAGTCTACCTGCTGTTGCCGAGACCGAACTCGCCATCAGTGCGTTTGGTAGAGCGAGCGACCCAACCCGACGATTCAAAATGGTCAAGATCACGCTCCGCAGTCAGCACGACGACCTAACCATTGACATTGAGGCCATAGTGGTGCCCTTTATTTGCGAGGAGATGATTGAAGCACCAAGGCAGAGTCGTCTTCTTCAAGCCATCGCAGCGGAGGGGAAACATCTGGCTGACGCAGTCGTTTACCCGAGTGTAGATTGTGAGCCAGGTGTGAGTGTCCTCATTGGATCGGACCAGCTTTGGAAGTTGATGCCCAACACGAGTGAAGTGAGGTGGGATGAAGAAAACCCTGCCTTACTCGCCATTAACACAAAGATGGGCTGGACTCTCCAAGGCCCCTTATCTGGTGGTGGAAGCACGAGTAACAAAGCAAGCACCCAAGTATGTGTTCTTCGAACAGGTTCCCACGAAGACGACCAGATCGCCTTCCCATTACAAAGATTTTGGGACCTCGATGCTATCGGAATTGCCGACACGCCGACGTCTCAGTGCAACGCAGATATTTTGGAAGAATTCAACAACACTACCAAGCTTCGGAAAGGACGCTATGAGGTTGCGTTGCCATGGAAATCACCTCTCGTCGACATGGCCAACAATCGCAAAGTAGCCCTTTCGAGGCTCCATGGACTCGTCAAGCGGCTGTCACCAAACGACGAAGCCATGAGAGCCTACGATAAGGCTATCAGGCAGTATGAGGTGGACGGTCATGCTGAAAAAGTTGAAGATGCCCCTTATTGTACACAGCACCTATACTACATGCCGCATCGAGAGGTAATCCGCGAAACATCTACGACGACGAGACTTCGCGTAGTCTTCGACGCATCATCGCATGCATCAGGAGCTTGTTCTCTCAACGAACAACTCGAAAAAGGTCCTAATCTGAATGCCGACCTTTTCAAGGTTTTGATTCGGTTTCGCCTTTTCGCCATCGGAATTACAGCAGACGTGCAGAAGGCGTTTCTACAAATCAGCATTCGAGAAGAAGACAGAGATGCTCTTCGTTTCTTGTGGTTTGAAGGGCTACCAATGTCAGGCAGACCACTGCCAAAAATACAAGAAATGCGAATGACCAGAGTTCCATTCGGCACCTCCGCAAGCCCTTTCCTATTATCTGCAACGTTGAAATACCATTTCGATCACGTTGAACAAATTTACCAAGTAACGGCCGCAAAACTGAAGGCAAGCTTCTACGTCGATGACCTAGTTTTCGGAGCTTCAACGACAAAAGAAGCGCTACAACTCTACGAAGAGACGAAGGCCATAATGGAGCTGGCCGGAATGAAAATGCAGAAGTGGTCAACAAACTGCGACCTGTTAAGAGAGAAGCTCAAGCAAGCAGGAGAGACGTCAGCTGAGCAGGTCACACAATCTAAGGTTCTTGGGCTATCCTGGAACTACACCGACGACACCATTTCGGTGAAATTTGACTCTGTGACGAAAGTCTTAAAAGCGGGACTTTGTACCAAGCGAACTGTGCTTCAGGCTTCATCACGAATTTTTGACCCCTTGGGACTGCTAGCACCGTTCACCATTCGAGTTAAAATACTTTTTCAGAAGATATGGATGCAAGGACTCGACTGGGAAAGCGTTCTCCCCGAGACATTGAAGATCGAGTGGGACAAGTGGACTGTCGAACTTCAAGACCTCAAAGACTTTAGAACCAAGAGGTATCAACTAGACAACATCAGCCCTGATAAAAGCACTCACCAGCTGCATATATTCACGGACGCTAGCCCGTGTGCCTACGGAGTGGTGGCATACATACGAGTGGAAGACAGTACTGGAGCGGTTCGACTCCAGCAGCTGCTCGCTAAGTCTCGGGTCGCTCCAATCAAGGGTCTCACTTTACCACGCCTGGAACTCGTCGCTGCAGTTCTTGGAGCTCGACTTCTTAAGCTACTCGTGGATACTTTGCCACACACAAATATAGAATACTTCTGCTGGACCGACTCCCAAGTTTGCTTGAGTTGGATCAAGTCTACAGCCACCAAGTGGAAGCCCTTCGTTTGCAACAGGGTAATTGAGATCCAAGGGCTCACAGACCCGAGTCGCTGGAGACATTGCTCTGGAAAGACAAACCCAGCCGATTTAGTTACAAGAGGGATATCAGCGCATCACCTTTGTACTAGCGATTTATGGTGGCATGGGCCTGACTGGCTATCTGGTACCCAAGAAACGTGGCCGGCAAGTGAAGCTGGTCCTCATGAGTCAACGGATGAAATATGTAGATCAAACGACGAAGACACAACAATTTTGGCTTGTCAATGCTCGCAAGCAGAGCCACTTTTCGAGCTCGACAAGTACAGCAGCTGGATACGAGTTGTTAGAATCACAGCTTGGATTCGAAGATTTATTCACAATTGTCGAGTGCACACCAGTCGTCGTCTGATGGGCCCACTCACTGCCCCTGAGATAAAAGAAGGCGAGTTTACATGGATGAAGAATGCGCAAGCGGAAGCCTTTAGTATAGAACTCGCCTCATTGTTAAAAAATCAACCATTATCTAAGGCATCCCGAATTCGTGATCTGCATCCATTCCTGGACAATGATGGGATTTTAAGAATCAAGACCCGGCTTGACAACGTAAAAACATCAGAATACGTGAGGTGCCCGATTCTACTACCAGCTGACCACCGCTGCACATACCTCATCATCGACCGCACGCACCGGCGCCTGCTGCACAGTGGTGTAAACGATACCCTTTCAGAGCTACGCGAGTGTTTTTGGGTGATTAAGGGCCGCCAGTGTGTGAAAAAAGTGCTCTCTAGGTGCAAAGTGTGTGCTAGATTCAAGCTCCAACCTGCAACAGCCCCTACCGCACCACTGCCGACCGACAGGGTTAAGAGATCACACCCTTTTCAAGTTGTGGGTGTTGACTTTGCTGGTCCAGTTTTTGTGAAAGGAACCAGTCCCGTGAAGGCCTATATCGTTATTTTTACGTGTGCCGTCGTTCGGGCGATCCATTTGGAGTTGTGCTCCGATATGACGGCGGGGTCATTTTTAATGGCTTTCCGTCGTTTTGTGTCGCGACGCGGCTTGCCTAGTGTTATTTATTCCGACAATGCTCTAGCTTTTCATGCTGCCAGTCGCGACTTAAAAGTGATGTACAGAGCTTTGAGGGACTTCCAAGTACAGGACTTTTGCTCTACTAACCACATTACCTGGAAATTCATTGCAGAACGTGGTCCTTGGTGGGGTGGATTTTGGGAGAGGATGATTCGCACTGTTAAAAGCTGCCTACGGAAAATTCTAGGGAAAGGTTGCTTTGATTTCGAGCAGCTTGTGACCATTCTTGCCGAAGTAGAAAATGTAGTGAATTCTAGGCCATTAACGTACCTCTCCGCTGACGCTACCGATCCAGCTGTACTTACACCTTCGCACTTTCTAACCGGTAGGAAGTCTACTACACTGCCTAGTGATAATACTGCTGAAACGTCGGGAACTCGCTCCGATACTTTAAAGCATTGGAAGTACAGGCAGCAAATAGTGGCTGATTTTTGGAAGCGTTGGTATAAAGACTACCTCTTGTGCTTGAGGAGTGCACACATTAGGCGAGTACAGCCTTGCAACCAGCTTAAGGTTAACGATGTAGTCGTCATTAAGGAAGACAAGGTGCCCATAACTTTTTGGAAAGTTGGTAGAGTTACGGACGTGTACTTATCAAGTGATAATCACGTTAGAGCCTGCAAGATTGTCTTGGCAGGAGGTACGGAAGTTACGAGGCCAGTACAACTTTTATGCCCGTTGGAGCTGGGCGATTGAACTTTCGGGCGCGGAGGATGTTGGAAATTGTTTGAACCTCCCGCGCGAATAGCGCGCGCACCAAGAGACGGAGAACGACGAGGAAGAAGATGAGAGCAAGGAAATAGAACACGCTCTTTGACCATGGATGCTGGCGTTTGCGTCTCCTTCATTTAGTGCCTTTAAGCGCCGAAGCGTGGTTTTCCCACAGGGGCCAGTTGATCCTCCTCAATCTCGGCTTCAGTGGTGTCCCTGTTCGCGTCTTCAATCATAGTGGATTTCCAGTCTTTCAAGTTTGTGAGTTGTGTGGGTTCTCTCTCCTTTCTAATGTCTCTGAAAGTGTCCCAATTATATGTTTCACTCTGAAGTTTCTTTTTTTTATTTCACTGAGTAGGAATGTGGTGGCTATAATGTAATGATCGCTGTCTGCATTAGTTTCTGTTTTCTCATTTGGCAAATTCTATGTTTTTGATGAATGTTAGATGAGGTGATGTGTTTCGACAGATGCTGCTACCTACTCGGGTAAGGTGCTCGGGCTCTGTAAGGAGGGTCAAGCCCAGCTCTAGTGAGGTTGTCCATAGGCTGGTCCCCTTCTTGTCACAAGATTTATAGCCCTATACCGGATGGTGAGCATTGAAGTCACCTACTATGATTAGAGGTGAGCTTCTGTCAAGTTTCTGTTCCTTTATAATAAGCTTAGAGGCGACGATGCCTCTGATCTTTGGTGGATGATATGCGTTTAGGATGTACAGAATGGGGTAAGTTTTCTTCTTGGGGAGGATTTCTATGAAGTTGTAGGCAATATCATCGATTGCGAGATCTATAGCGTTAGCGGTGAGGTTTATATGTATCATGAGTGCCGTGGAGAGATTAAAACCTTCCGCCACTGTCATGTTGAAGGTTGTTTAGCCAACAAGCTTGGCGTTTACTCCAGTTTCCTGTAGCGCAATAACATCAGGTTGATTGATTGATTGATATGTGGGGTTTAACGTCCCAAAACCACTATATGATTATGAGAGACGCCGTAGTGGAGGGCTCCGGAAATTTAGACCACCTGGGGTTCTTTAACGTGCACCCAAATCTGAGCACACGGGCCTACAACATTTCCGTCTCCATCGGAAATGCAGCCGCCACAGCCGGGATTCGAACCCGCGCCCTACGGGTCAGCAGCCGAGTACCTTAGCCACTAGCCACCGCGGCGGGGCAAAATAACATCAGCTTGAATGTAGAATGATGAATCCTATAATCGAGATCACGTCTTTTTGCTCAGAACCCTTTGCAGTTCCACTGCCAGATCGAAAGTTTGGTCGCTGGCCACCATGAATGCTTAGGAGTTTCTGCACATGGTCCGTGTGTTCTGATTGGGCCTCCCGCTGGGGGTCGTTGATCTAAGTTAGTATTGTTGATCGGCCCCTCGCCTCTAACTAGGAGTGGTAATTGTGCAACAGGACTTTGGTGTTGTTGCTGCTGCTGCATCATTGCTCCTGTGTTAGCTACTTTGAGCTGATTAAGACCTGCCAGCATGTTTTTGATTGTGGCTTCGATTCTGGTGAGGCAAGCCTCAGTATACGCCTGAAACTCAGCATGTTTGGCTTATAGCTCCTAGAAGCGCACGTTTATTGCGGTTTCTAGCTTGCCTATTCTTTGGGTCGAGTTTTTTACTTTTTCTCGTTTTTCTTCTGTGGCAATTTCTGGCGCTGGGCTTGAAGCTCTGCGCTTTTCTACTCTAATTTTGTCAGTTTCCATGTTAGTTACCTCACTGTGAGCGCATGCCATTTGTTCTTCAGCCGCGGGTGGGGTAAAGGTCGATTTAGAATTGTTTTTCAGTTGCCTGATCTGTTCGTTGGCCGCAGCCATCTGTTGCTGTAAAAAGTTTACCAGATCTGGCAGTTTCATCACCTGATTGTCTTGAGGTCTGGCCGGTGGCTGCATCCTTGATTTCGGACTGGATCTGGAAAGGCCGCCTCGAGTCCGGGATGTTGAGCGGTTCCTGGTCTTGCCCCTTCTTTTGTAATGGATGCTGACTAAGTAGTTGTCGCTTTGCTGGTTTGCCCTGAAACGTCGGTACTCCAACCTACGATAATTGGTGGGCCGTTAATCCAGGCGTTCTTGTTGTGTATTGCTGGCATAGAAGCGGATGTCTCCTGACTGGGACTACGGCTTTTTGCGTGAGGTTGGGGCATTTGGGTTCCTGCTCTTGCTTCTTTTGCGCGACCTCGATCTTGATCGACGGCCTGGTGATTTTGATCTTCCTCCCCCATTGGTGCTGAAGAACATCGTTGTCTTCTTACTGTTATTAGGTTTGACTGGTGTGGAGTGTAGTTTGCAGCTGCTGCTGCCAGTGGGATGTTCACCGAGGCAGACTACACAGTGTGGTGTACATGTTGGTTGTTCTCTCTAAAGGGGTGGGGGATGTTCTCCACCTTATCTACGGCAATTTGGTATTCCAAGGCAGGGCAGCGGGCACACATCTGTGCGGTGTCCAAGCTTCCTGCAGTTGAAGCAGGCCTCAGGTGCCACAAACTCTCCCTGAAGGAATGTACTTCTAAGGTGCAACACCTGTAGCGGACCGTGGCAGGAAGCTTGTGTCCGGGGAACGTGATGACCAGGTGTTTTGATGAGTCCAGTCTCCTGGCATTTACTAGCGGGATGTCAGGGTTTTTCTTCATGAGTTGCGCTTGAAGATCGTGGTCTGTTTTTTTTGTGTAAACTTTGTAAACTACTCCACCGATGGAGTCGTCCCGTGCTGGTACGTAGGTGGCCACTGGCAAGTTCATGTTGTACCTTTGACTCCTGAGCGCTTCCAGTGAACGGTAGGATTCTGCCCTGATTCTGTCGGTTGTACTGAGTGTAAGGGTATTTTGTGAGATATGTTCGACAAGCGACTGAGGCCAGGAGCGAGGCTGTCAAAAGAAGTGCGTAACTTTTTCAGCAGGTTCACTAACAGGCTTCGTTCTGAAGAAGGCGTTGCGACATCGATGAAGCGGGGGAAAGCATCAAGGAGTGACTGGTGAATAACAGAGTCAGAAATGAGGGCGCTGAGGTCCATAGAAAGTAAAATAGACGGAGCGTAAGAAATGTGACGGGCGCAACCACATGCACGTGACCGAGACATTCACCATGGACTAAAGGTAAAGGCCCTTCTAGCGCATTGTACGCAAGCGTCTTCATTATGCCATCGTGGAGAGTAAGGAGAGCAATGGGCAGTGGAGAACGGAAATGAACAGGGCAGAGGGCGTAAATAAAACCTCACCGTCAAAAATAGCGTAACACGACACAGTAACCAGGAGAGAAGAGCGCGGTGGTACAGTGGTGTCGTCAGAAACAGGCAGTTTATAGTATGGCCGGGAGGCTTCGACAGCGTCAACATCAGGAAGTGTAGACAGCTCAAGTTCAACGCGACAGCAGACATTGACGGCATTATTATTCGCAAGGAAGTCCCAGTCAAGTATCATGCCATGGGAACACGTAGGCAGCACATTGAATTCGACGATATACACAATCCTTTCGATGATGGCTCGTGTGGTATAGGCTGGGAGAGGTGTTAAACTTCCTGAGTTAGGCGTTCTAAGAGAGAGGCCAGATAATGGCGTTAAAACTTTGTGGAGTTTGCGGCACAGGTGGACGGAAAGGACAGATACAGCGGCTCCGGTGTCGCCAAGACCCATGACAAAGATACCATCGACTGACACTTCAATGACGTTAGCTCGACAGCAGCGAGGACTTGTGCGTGGTGACGGGGGCGCATTTCGTGTCTCGGGAACTGCGTCCGTTAGTTTTTCTGGTAGGGGGGCCCGGAACGGTGACGCATAGGGAAAGGCGAACGTCGACGTAGAGATGGGGAGCGGTGGGTGGGCTCGAGTGGACAATCAGTAGTAAAAAAAAGGAAGGAGGGCTTGAAGGCGTAGAAGAAAACTGAAGGTCAAAAGAGGGCGTTCTGCGAATGTTCTTAGCAACCTGGCGACGATCACAATAACGCACCACGTGGCCAACACCGCCACAAGCAAAACATATCGAAGAGTTGTCGTAGGTCTGTCATTGGTCGGAGTAGACGCCGAGTTGAGGCTGGGGGCAGAAAACTGTGGCGGAGGTAGTATCGGCCTAGGCGGCAGAGAATAGGTCAGTGGAAAAAAGGGCGGTGGCAAATACATAGGCGCTAGATGAAACGCAGGCTGTCGAAGTCGAGCAACAGCCTCGACGTACGTGAAAGGTGCGGCGACCTGCGGCGGTTCACGGGCGGGAGGAAGAACTTGTGCGACCTGATCTTGAATGAAGCCGCGGAGTGTAGACTTCAATCTGCGTAGTTGATCGGGTACACAGGACATCAATGAGAGTTGACGAGCGACCTCAGCACGGATGAACTCTTAGATCTTGGAGAGAAGAGGGGCATGGTCTTCTCCCATGCCAAGGGTGAACAGACTGGACAAAGAGTCGTCGAGCACCGCGGGACGTCGGGTGAAAAGACATTGCCTGCGCAACTCGTCAAAACTCGGGCATAATTCGGTCAGTTCTACGACAGTGCGAAGACTTTTAGAAAGCAACATTCGGAAAGCGTCGTCCTCAATGCCCTTCATGATGTCCTTGATCTTAAGCTCTTCAGACATCGATTCGTTGACTCGTTTGCAAAGTTTCAGACCGTCCTCAATATAGCTTGTGAAATTCTCACTAAGCTGCTGGGACCAAGTATGCAAGTGTTGTTCGGCACGGCGTTTGCGTGCCTCAGGCCGTCCGAAAATTTGTGTGAGGCTCGGTTTGAAGACAGACCACGTAGGGAGTTCCGCTTCGTTGGCCTATAAACAACAGCTTGGCCATGTCTGACAGGTAGAAGGAGACGTAGGCCAGCTTGGCGGCGTCATCCCATTTGTTGTGAGTACTCACTCGCTGGTACATAGAAATCCAGTTTTCAACGTCCTTGTCTTCTGTGCCTGAGGAAACAGGGGGATCTCGCTGACGCAGAGAACCGGCGCAGAGGACAGTAGGCGGTGCCGGTGGAGGAGTTGGAGCAGCGCTTACGTCACTAGGCATAATGAACCGTAAAATGTGATTCCGAAGCTCCAGGATTATCGAAACCCAGCACCCTCCACCACTTGTAACGGGGTTTATTTGCAGAGCAGAACGCAGAAGGCGAAGCTGTCAGCAGCGCCCGGCCAAGCGCAGCAAGCACGAACTTTTGGTGATGGCTATGCTCTTGAGGCGCCGAGAATTCCCGCTGAGGCCCCTCTTCTTCACAACAAAACCTTCGTTATATCTCTACAAATGCGTCTCCTTACTGGCAAATATGAGCTGTGCGAACGACAGCGGGAAACCAGCGACCGTAAAGATATCCGCCGTACCTTCCGTCGACCTCGAGCCTTTTACAGGGCTGTAATATACTTAAGATTAGAAGGCTTCTCTCTTATGTATGCTATATTTAGTACATCATATTATACAAATTTAACAAAAAACATTGAGTTATGTGACAATCCACTACACAAAAGAGAACATTGATAGATATGTTGGATTTAACGTCCAAAATTCATCACACGATTCGAAAGGGTTCTCATAATCATACAATTATGAGAGACGCCGTAGTGGAGCGCTCCGAAAATTAACTTCCTGGGGTTTTTAACGTGCACACAAACCTGAGCACACGGGCCTTAAATTAAAACATGAAACACTGCAAAACATTGAAAATCGTTTATACACGGTCGGTTTATTCTAGGACTTGTGTAAGGCAGTCTTACCCACTAAAATACTGATATTTTAACTTTTCAACTATGTCATACGCACTATAGTCTCAGATCTCTTGTGAATCTATTTAGCGGATATTTTTAGTATGTTTCGCTGAAGTAGATGACCTTTCCATATCTTAAAATAGTGGCATGGCGTACCTTAAAGATATATACCTTGGTTGTCATTCTTGATTATGTACATTAAAGATCTCCCAAGCATTTTGCCACTCCCAAACACAATCATATACTTCGATGAAGCTATTCTTTTCTTAGATAGATCGCAAGAACACAAAAACTAATTATCGACTGGCTAAAATTATTCAAACGTGAATATAAATGTTACCAAATTAAAGTATATAGTGCTCTGACAGAAACGTTAGCCACTACGAGTTAATATTTCTGTTTTACCTGAATAACAGCAGTTTGAAAAAGCTGAAAGTTTGTGGTAGAAAATGAGCAAACAGCAGTTATGTGCTCGAGCCCACGTTTATACGACTGGACTTCTCTTCCTCAAGCTTAACGCATGTCTTGAAGAAGAAAAGTCCCCTATTTGGAAGATGGGCTCGAGCATACAAGCCCTATTGGGAGATTTTTTTTGAAGGAGAGCCGATAGTAATCACTCGGCTGATTGCTCTGCCATGAGAATCAGTAAAAACACGAAAGTTTAACAGGTTTTCACGGCAGCGTGTATTGTGCACTGTGTCACCACAAGAACAAGGAATGAACACGGTAGCAACAAACTGAAATGGCATGCGAAGAATGGAAAACAGCAGAAAACTTGCAGCTCCTTCCTGAAGAAGAAAGGTCGTTCGAAAATAACATGGACAGCACGAGCGCAAACAGCTGTCACAGCATGCTGCTCAACCACAAAAACGCGCGAAACGAGCTCACAAGTGCACGCAGGACTACTGTGATTCAACTATAAAACCGACAGGTCCCTTTGATTTGGCTGCACTGGCAGCACCAATTCATTGGGTGAAGCACCCTTCTCCTCGATTTAGTGGTGTGGCGCGTGCGCTCCGCACTGGATTTCTCGTTTTGTCGCGGTACGAGCGTAGTGCTGCACGAGTTCTCTGTCGGCCTGCACTTAAAAGCGCAGAGAGGTGCAGAGAGGTGCAGCATGGCGTGCGACTTTTCCTTCTTCCAAGCTTGGAGCAGACGACGCTGCGTCAGGGCGTGCGTGCAAACAGTCGAGTCAAGCTCTTGCCACTAACGGGTTATCTTAGTCGTGTCTTAAGAGCAGTTATTAAGACGGATTTTTTTACATCTGTGTCGCCTGAGTAGAAATATCCACCGTGGTGGGCTGCATTAGGAATCGAAAAAAAATATGTTAAAGTGATAAAGATGCAGCTCAAGGCGAAAGCTGCTCGCTCACTTAGTCTTTACAAAAGCGTGAAGGCGATGCAGTAGGAAGCCATCAAAAAGATTGTCTTAAAATATGTATTCAAGGGAGCTTGCTCACATGTCTTATAAAAATACAGCGTCAAAGAAAAAGGCTCTGTTGGTTAAAGAACCCCCGGGAAATTTTGGTTTTTCTTGCTCTATGGCCTCGTACGCACTGGAATAGAGGGGTGACAGTACGAGATTGAATACTAAACCACTAAACTGTCGTCATATACCGTGTGAACCGTACATGAGAATCATACTCAAGAAACCGTCTGACAGCGTTACTTTACCTGAGAACATGACTGACATTTTCACGTACAACGAGCGCAGAATCAACACAAACCCCGTCAACAGCTTCTCTGTTATTGTACATACTGCCGTTGTCGAAGTTATGGACGCTGTCGAGCAGTTTTCTTTATAGAGCATGCAGACAGCCATTGCGGCAGTGTTTTGGAAAGCAACGCCATTAGTAGACGCCGCGTTGGCTATTCGACAAACTCTACCTGAACTTCCATCCTCGTTTTGGCAGTTGCCACCGCGCTGTAGTGTCGCGGCTGCACCTGCACTTGCTGTACCGGTGCTCCGCTCCCACCACACCACTGGCACTAGCACTACTGTGACACTTTTCAGAACTAGTGTAGGCAGTGCAGGCCAATTCGAAGAGCTTTATCATCCAAAAACTTCGATGTGATAGCACATACGTCATGGTGGGAAGCCCCAGAAATTCTAACCTATTGCGTCTATTTAACCACTGTCTAAATGTGTGCTCAGATTTGGGTACACGGTAAAGAACTACAGGTAGTCGAAATTTCTGGAGCCCTCCACTACGGCGTCTCTCTTAATTAAATGGTGGTTTTAGGACGTTAAACCCTATATATCCATCAATCAATCAATCATCATCATCGTCATCATCATCATTGTCAGCCTGACTACGTCCACTGCAGGACAAAAGCCCCTCCCATGTTCCGCCAGCTAACCTGGTCCTGTGCTTGCTGCTGCCAATTTATAACCGCAAACTTCTTAATCTCATCTGCGCACTTCACCTTCTGTCTCCCTCTAACCTGCTTGCCTTCTCTGGGAATCCAGTTAGTTAAGACCAGCGGTTATTCTGTCTACGCGCTACGTGCCCGGCCCATGTCCATTTCTCTTTCCTGATTTCAGCTATGATATCCTCAACCACCGTTTGTTCCCTAATTCACTCTGCTCTCTTCTTCTCTCTTAAGGTTACAGCTACTATTTTTCTTTCCATTGCTCGCTGCGTCGTCCTCAAGTTAAGCTGAACCCTCATTGTAAACCTCCAGGTTTCTGCTCCGTAGCTGAGTACCGGCAAGATAAAGCTGGTATGTACCTTCCTCTTGAGGGATTGTGACAATCTACCTGTCATAATTTGAGAGTGCTTTCTAAATGTGCTCGACACCATTCTTATTCTTCTAGTTACTTCAATCTCGTGGTTTGGCTCCGCGGTTATTACCGGCCCTAAGTAGACATAGTCTTCTGCAACTTGAAGTCCACTATTACCTATCTCGAAGGGCTGCTCTTTCCCGAGCTTGTTGTACATTACTTTCGTTTTCTGTATATAAATTTTAAGACCCACCTTTCTGCTCTCCTTGTCTAACTCCGTAATCATGAGTTGCACTTCGTCCCCTGAGTTACTCAGCAATGCAATGTCATCGGCAAAGCGCCAGTTACTATGGTACTCTCCATTACTCTTATCCCTAACTGTTTCCATTCGAGGCTTCTGAAAACCTCCTGTAAACAAGCGGAAATAGCATTGGGGAGATTGTGTCCCCATGCCTCACACCTTTCTTGATTGGTATTCTGTTGCTTTCTTTATGAAGCACTATGATGGCACTTAATCCGCTTTATATTTCTTCCAGGATGTTTATATATACTTCATCGACGCCCTGATTCCGCAGTGTCTGCATGACGGCTGATATTTCTACTGAATCAAACGCTAGACATCAATCAACCACCATCTAAATATATTCACAATGGTGAACTCCAAATAACAGCTGCCACAATTACTACTTTGTGTCAGCGCAAAGGCCGCTTCTTTTGCAAGCGTGGCCGTTGCAGTGAGCGTAGTGATTTTCGTGCTCTCTTGAACTTTAATGCCAGCGCAAGGTATACAAACCACACTGATCTCAAAATACCCCCACACGCTATATATCACGTAGAAATGTAATTTTTAAAGCACTAACTCACGCCCATCGTGGCATCTGACTGGTCATAACGAGAACACGCTCAAGCCACTGAGCTAAGAGTACCGCCGACAGTAAGTGGTGTTTAATGCTAACCTTCAGCATTACGTTAAACGCGTGGTTTGTGACCGAGTCGTTTTGCGCCGCGCCTTGTCGAGCGATAAGTCGTACGTTCAACGGCTCTTTTAGGGGCGAAGTTCCTTAGTGTGTAGGTCGTTCCCTCCTTCGTCAATAGTACATATGTAGCCAGCTCTGGCTTATCAATTGCTCACTAGTTGGCGTTAGGTGTCTATGAGTAAAATTGTGTATAAAATCACTAGATGGCGGTAGGACATTCCATCGCTGTTGATTAAAGTGGGGGTTGGTCAGACAGACAAACAGAGACAGCCGGACAGGCTGACAAACGGAGAGCCAGATAAACAGACAGACGGACGGATGGATGGATGCTTCTTACTTTTGATCGTTCGTTCCATTAATATTCTGCAATTCTTTTCCTGTGCCACCTGTTAGTCAATATTGACATCGTGAAGGCACCAGGGATTCGTTTTAGGCCCTTTTATTTCTCTGAAATACATTTCGAATTTAGCTGACTGTCTATGGCAAGATTGCTTGTTATCCGCGAAAGATGTAACTTTTCCCCACATGAGGTATTAGTGTGCTGCAAAAGCTATATAACCAGCGACAAGTGCCACCGTGGTCGTCTAGTAGTTGTGGCATTCAACTGGTAACCCAAAGGTGGCGGGATCAAGTCCTGTAGCGGTCGCTGCATTTTGGATGGAGCTGAGAATATTTGAAGCCCGTGTTCTTAGAATTAGAGGCACGTTAAAAAAACAGGTGGTCGGAATTTCCGGAACCATGGCTTCGCTAATAATCACATCGTTGTTTCGGAATGGTAAAACCCAGATAATGGTATAATATTATTAAATTGCTACAATTTGATTACCTTTTCGAAACACAAAAAGATAACCATAGTTCTTTTTGCAAACAACCGCCGTGTAGTGAGCTCATCCGTGAATTTCAGCTGCTTTCTTTCCAATGAGTCTCTGAGTCGAAATTGAGACAATTCGACATGCAGCACTTTTCTGAAGAGAACATTCAAAAATTACTATTTACAATTTTAGAATGCATTGACAACAATCACTAAATCAATCAAGTGATAGGATAACAGAGAGCTGAGCATGTTGATACGTAATTATTCAGAAAACCCTTCTTTCTTTTCCATCCGTGGAGCGCATTTTTGAGTTGGGGATTGTGGCGTTCGGACATCCTTTTATGTCAGTGTTTGCACGCCATCTCTTTTCGGAATAAAATAGAAAATGTATTTTGGAAAAAAACATACAAGGTGGAAACTCGTAATTTCAGGATCAATTGCAAGCGCCTATACGTTATGCAGGAATATAAAAGTGAACTTAGGACATTTCGTATAATGCTTGCAATACTGTTCGTCTCAAGAGTAAACAGCTGAAGTTGGGAGACATATTCACTCCAACACGTCACATTTTACAATCTGAACTGTAACTTTTCTGGATGGTTCCATTTTTAATTAGCTTTTGAATTTTTGAATAGTATTGCCATTTAACAAGCCTCCTTTAAAACGACCTGCTCACTTGATATTCTTTTCGAATCAGACTCACGTGTAAGCTTGTACACTTGCTAAATCATATTTTAAACCTCATGTAAGCTTCAAAGCTTTTGATTTTGTACGTGGCAAACTGAAGCATGCTTTATAATTTCATTAAATAAATGGGGTTAATAGTCTGAAAACTAGTGGAAACGTTTTTATTTGCTTCAACTAGGTGGTGGCAAGAACAAAGGGTTATGTCCTCACGAAGCCGTTCCGCAAAAATACCGCTCGATCCAAGTCTAGCTCCTGCTCTCTGAACAGCTGTAGTGAAGGAGGCTCTTGCTTGCAGGGCTGCTATTAGAGGTATCATCGGTGGTGTCGAAACTATCTCCCTTTTCCTACGATCATCGAGGAACTAATCTGGTGAACTATTCTTGCGCTAGAAAAAACTCCTCTTTTGTCTCCAGTTTCATGGTCACAACGATCATTTGCGAGAGGCTTGCTGCTTTATCGGAATAATGAAGGACTCATACGTTGCCATGAAACAAAAGGTTGAATATGCTTAGCACTTTCAACAAATATAGGCGGAGGAGAAAAAAAACAAAACACACAGTTCTACTAGACGTGCACCTATTTTGCTACGCAGGTGCAAGGACGCTAAAACTACAAAAGAAAAAATGAATTCCACAGCTCTAGCGATACCCCGATTGCTTGTAAGCCTGAGGCGCGGTCAGCTATGGTCTTTTACTATTTCTGCTTTTAAGCATGGTCAACTCGTCAGTGCCTTTAATGCTTATGCAGTACTTCCATGGTCATGCCGTCGAGCCATTGAGGAGACTAATGAAGTTTCATCCTCTCGTGCAACAGGCTATTGTGTTTCTTTTTACGTGCAGGCCTAATAAACAGCATCCGGTTGCTAGCAGGGCAAGTTAGAAAAAGTCATTTAAATCCAACTAAGAGCAAACGCTAGAGAAATGGCAGCTGCGAGAACATAAATTTTTGTCCTCCTGCCTTTTTACAGACTAGTGTTGGCATTGCTAAGGCGTTTATTAGCCAGCAACGAGCGAGAATGTACAATGGCGACAGTCACGGCCAAGCACGGGCTCTCAGCTCGAGCGGCGTCCTTGTTGGGTAGCCCCACTAGGAGGTGCTCAAGAGTTCGACCCATTTCATAGTTCGGAAGCTTCGCTACAATTACCCCGGGGTCGAAGAGGGAGCCGCCTGGGGACCTAACAGCTTGTTACCATGAGCGGGTTATAAAGACCCTTCAGGCTCTCCACGTTGACGATGTCTCGCCCAAGGCGGCGCATGTCCGAAGATTGTTCAACGGGTTCGATCAGATAGTTGACGGGTGAGGTGTGCTCAATGACACGGTAGGGGCCATTGTATTTGGGAAGTAGTTTGGAAGAGAGGCCAGCTACAGAGGTCGGGATCGAGAGCCATACAAGAGCACTAGGAAGGAACGTGGGCTCAGAAGTGGTGGAGCCATCACGAATTCTCTTCTGCCGCTCTCGCTCTTGCGTCGTAAAAGTCTTGGCAAGCTCGCGACACTCTTCAGCAAGCCTGGCTGTCTCAAAAATAGGTGCACACTCAGATGGATCCGGCGTGCACGGGAGTATGGTGTCCATGGTGTGCGACGGGTGCCTTCCGTACAGCAAGTAGAAATGTGAAAAACCGGTCGTGCTCAGATGGGCGGTGTTGTAGGCGTAGGTGACAAAGGGCAGTATATTATCCCAATTAGTGTGGTTGGCAGCGACGTACATAGAAAGCATGTCGCCGAGGGTGCGGTTAAAGCATTCGGTGAGGCCATTCGTCTGTGGGTGGTAAGCAGTAGTTTTGCGGTGGACAGAATGGCACTCCGTCAGAATGGCTTCGACGACTTCCGACAAGTATACACGGCCTCGATCGCTGAGAAGCTCTTGGGGTGGTCCGTGGCGCAGTATAAGGCGATGCAGCAAGAAGGACGCAACATCGCGCGCAGTAGCCGCAGGGAGAGCGGCGGTTTCGACGTATCGCGTTAAATGGTCAACGGCAACGATGGCCTAGCGGTTACCAGCCGACGACAGAGGAAGTGGTCCATACAAATCAATACCCACGCACCCAAAGGGACGGCCAGGGCCAGGTAACGATTGTACACCGGCGTGCGACATGTGTGCTGACTGTTTACGACGTTGGCAAGTGAAGCAAGAGCGAACAAACTGCTGCACGTAGCGGTACATCCCGCGCCAGAAGGAGCGTTGTCGAATGCGGTGGTAAGTTTTGAATACGCCAGAGTGCGCACATTGCGGATCAGAATGGAAAGATTTACACATCTCCAACCGCAGACTGCGGGGTATGACGAGTAACCGCTGCCGGCCATCGGAGTCGTAATTGCGTCGGTGTCGGAGGCCGTCACGGATTGCGAAATGGTGAGCTCGACGACGCAAGGCACGCGTGGATGGTGTTGCGGATGGATGAGAGAGCAAGTTGATCAGTGGGGCGATCCAATTATCTTTTCGCTGTTTGGTAGCGAGGATGTCAACAACAATGGCAGATATAGCAATTGAGGTTACTGAGTAGGGCACGCCGTCTTGAGGTAAAGGGGAGCGTGAGAAGGCATCAGCGTCAGCATGCTGGCGTCCGTTGCGGTACAGCACACGGATGTCGTAGTCTTGTGAGCGATGAGCCCAACGGGCGAGACGGCCCGAGGGATCCTTCAATGATGAAAGCCAGCATAGTGCATGATGGTCAGTGACGACATCGAATGGGCGACCATACAAATAAGGCCGAAACTTTGTAAGGGCCCAGACGATCGCCAGGCACTCTTTCTCCGTGACGGTGTAGTTTGTCTCGGCTCTCGTGAGCGTACGGCTTGCATATGCTACGACATATTCAGGGATCCGGGTTTTCGCTGCGCCAAGACAGCGCCTAGGCCTACACAGCTGGCGTCCGTGTGCACCTCCGTTGGGGCTGTAGGGTCGTAGTGACATAGAATGGGAGGCGACGTCAACAAATGGCGGAGCTTCGCGAATGCGTCGTCGCACTTGGATGACCACGAATCGAGGGGCCCGTTACTTTGAAGGAGCTTCGTCAGCGGTGATAAGATCGTGGCAAAGTTTCGTATGAAGCGTCGGAAGTATGAGCACAGACCCACGAAACTACGCATTTCTTTGACAGATGCAGGTTTGGGGAATTCGGCAACGGCCTGAAGCTTGGCAGGATCAGGAAGAATGCCGTCTTTGGACACGACGTACCCCAGTATGGTGAGTTGCCGTGCTGCAAAGTGGCCCTTTTTCAGATTTAGTTGCAAGCCGGCATTGCTCACACGTGCGAAAACTTCTTTCAGACGTTGGAGATGCGTGGCGAAATCCGGAGCAAAGACAATGACATCGTCGAGATAACACAAGGACGTGTATCACTTCAAGTTGCGCAGAACGGTGTCCATCATGCGCTCAAAGGTCGCAGGTGCATTACATAGACCGAATGGCATGACGTTGATCTCGTACAAGCCGTCTGACGTAACGAAGGCGGTCTTCGGTCGAGCGTCGTCAGCCATGGGTACTTGCCAGTACCCCGAGCGCAGATCGAGAGAAGAAAAAAATCGGCTCCATGAAGGTTGTCAATCGCGTCATCGATGCGTGGCAGTGGATAAACACCTTGCGAGTGATCTTATTGAGCCGTCTGTAGTCCACACAGAACCGCACAGAACCGTCCTTCTTCGCGACAACAACAGGAGACGCCCATGGACTGTCCGAGGGCCGAATAACATCGCGTCGGAGCATATCGTCAACGTGATCAATAATTAGTCGACGATCAGCAGGTTACACGCGATATGGACGTTGCCGTAAAGGTGGATGAGCACCAGTGTCGATGCGATGCGTAACAACGGACGTGAGACCAAGAGAACTTCGCCCGACCTCGAAAGAACAACGATATTCTTGCAACAGGTCTAGAAGTTCGGAACGCTGTGCGGCCGTTAGGATGTCAGCGATAAAGGGGCCAAATACATCAGCAGATGACGAATCAGAAGTGGAAACAGCATTGTTGGTACGCGACCTGGGACAACGCGTGTCATCGGGTACGTCCAGGACTTGTGCGTCGTGGGCTGGTTCCACTCTGCCGAGACATTCCCCTCAAAGCAAGGTAACAGTGTACGGGGACGGGTTGGTTACAAAAGTAGCAGCGTTGCCCTGGTTGACCTGCACGGTCGCGAAAAGTACTAGCAACCCTTTCCTGCTGCAATCACGGTCAGATGGTGAAACGAGTGCAATGGTGTCGGAGAGACCGGCGCAGTAGACAGACACAGCCGTCGTCGAGTTTGGAGGCACTGTTTATCGTCTTTCGTTAGAATCTTGCTCAGTGTCGAGGGACTGTCTTCTGGCGTCAAATGCGAGAAGGGTGAGAGCTCAATTTCGGCGGCGGCACAATGAATGACGGCGTCATGGCGGGAGAGAAAGTCCCATACCAGGTTGACGTCATCAGAGCAAGCCGGAATAATGATGAACTGGGTGACATACAGAACGTCCTGGAGGACAACGCGAGCAGTGCACCCTGTGTAGAATGAATACGATGCAAACTTGCAGTACGGAGGGACAACCCACAAATTGGCGTCGTCACTTTTCGAAGTAAGCGGCAGAGTTTTTCGTCCATGACTGATACGGCAGCTCCAGTGTCAATAAGAGCCGATGCACAAACACCGTCCACAAGCTCGTCAATGACATTTGAGGGGCTGCTCTGAGGGCTTCCACATTGCGATAGAGTCACAGTCCTTGCCTCTGGGACTGCGATGACTAGTGTTCCCGCTCATGAGCAGCTGCACTTAGCCGCATGGGGGACAGGGAACGACGTCGTGGGGACGGCGATCTTCCATATGGACCTGGGCGAGACCGAGGTGGCATAGACGGCGGTTCTTCGTGATAAGGACGGCTGAGTTGGCCAGCAACAGGGGAAGAAATTGCGATCGCAATAACGGGCCACGTGACTGGCGTAACCGCAGGCAAAGCAGAGGAACCGGTTGTCGGGTGTGCGCCATCTGTTCACCGGGGTAGGTCTCACCAATGTAGCAAGGACCGATGGACGGAACGGTGGCTGCATGGTGGACTGAAGCTGAGGCTGAGGGGTTACGTCAACATACGTAGCGGGCATACCCGCTGCAAAGGACGGAGGTCAAGCGGCAGCTTCGGCGTAAGTCAGAGGGGCGGGTGCTGGAACGACTTGGGGCGGCCTGGCGACCACTTGCGCGTAACTCAGGGGCGCAGGAGCCGGAGGCTGTGGGGGGCGGTACGCAGGCATTACCTCCGCGATTTCCTATTCAATCGCTCGACGGATGGGAGGGAGAAGGGTAGTAGGCGATTGTTGAACAGTCGGTTGGTGGGCAAAAGGCAGGAATGAGAACTGACATGCGATTTCCTCACGGATAAAGGACTTTAGGTCTGCCATCAACGCCACTTGGTCACAACTGGCCTCCAAGCCAGCAAGCGTTGCAGCTCGTGGTGGGGAGCGTCGGGTCACAAAACGCTGCCGGCGGAGCTCCTCGTAGCTCTGGCACAGTGTGATGACCTGAGCCACTGTACCGGGGTTTTTGGCGAGCAGCATCGTGAAGGCATCATCGTGAATGCCTTTTATGATGTTTCGGATCTTGTCAGACTCAGACACGTTGTGATTATATTTGTTGCATAGGTCCAGGACGTCTTCAATATAGCTGGTGAGTGACTCACCAGCCTCCTGAGCACGTTCACGTAAGCGCTGCTCGGCTTGCAGCTTACGAACAGCAGGGCAGCCGAAGACGTTGATGATTGCGGTCTTAAAATCGGACCAGGTGGCAAAATCGGACGCGTGGTTGTTGTACCACGAACTGGCAACACCCGTAAGGTAGAATGCCAAGTTGGTCAGCTTGCCGTCTTCGTCCCATTTGTTGGAGACGCTCACGCGCTCGTAAATGGCAAGCCAGTCCTCCACGTCAGTGCCATCAGCGCCAGTGAAGATGGGTGGATTGTGGATTCTGGGGACGCCGGGACAAAGGGGTGGCATTGGAGGAGGCGTTTGCTGAGAAGCGTCGTGGTACATAGTAGATGGCAGGGTACGTGATCGTAGCTCCAAAGGCATAGACGGGGATCGCAGCACTCTCCACCAAATTGTTAAGGCGTTTATTAGCCAGCAACGAGCAAGGATATACAATGGCGACAGTCCTGGCCAAGCACGGGCTCTCAGCGCGAGCGGCGTCCTTGTTGGGTAGCCCCACTAGGAGGTACTCAAGAGTTCGACCCATTTCATAGTTCGGAGGCTTCGCTACAGCATTGAGTTAAATAACGAAGGCTTCTGTACATCATTGCTGTCCCCATGTCTAACTTTTTAGGCTGCATTTGATTTTTGACTTGTAACTTATTGCCAGGACGACAATCCTTCCAAACCGAAGCTTGATAG